>QKMX01257806.1:320-12183 GCA_003401595.1 Venustaconcha ellipsiformis | reverse complement strand
ATACATACATACATACATGCATGCATGCATACATACATCTACATACATACATACATACATACATGATGTCATGACATTATTCCCCTCCATGCCCTTCCTGCCATGTGCATATCAGAGCACTTTTCATAGGATCAAAGTTGCTGTGGAATTTAGTAACCCCTGGGTGATAGTGAAGCCCTTGTTAGCATCACAGTGCTCACCATCATAGCATCAGGAAAGGGTAAAAAGGGTACCCTAAACATAGCTTACTTCACCTTAACCCTGGTCAGTATACCACTGCTGATGGTGTTTTCACCTTAACAGTTGAAAACCTATCAAAAAGACAAAGATGATGCAACTCACCATTGGTGCTTCAAACATGCACAGACTAATGCACTGAACATCGACAGATAAATTAGAGAGAAGAATAGTTGTAGTTAGTAGATAACTGGCTAAATTCAACAACCAGATAGCAGCCTTGAGTGAAACCCACCCAAGGAAGGATAACTCACTGAAGTAGGAACAGGCTACACTTTCTTCTGGAGTGTCTGTATTAAAGAAGAAATGTGAAACTGGTGCTGGAGATGCCATCAGAGCACATTAGGTATCAAGCTCACAAATCTCCCAAAGGTCATGAATGATAGACTAATGCAGATGAAACTCCCACTATCTGATAAAAGACCTGCAACTATCATCATCATGTATGCACCCACCATGACCATCTCAAATGAAATCAAGGACAAAGTTTATTGATGACCTGGACTCTTCTTTGTAAAATGGGCAGACAAGCTCATTATCTTTGGTGACTCTACTGCTCTAGTTATCACAGAAGATTAGACATGGCCAGGTGACATTGGTAAAAATGGTTTTGGAAAATGCAATAACAATGGACTCCAACTAAGGAAATGTACAGAATACAACCTCCTAACCACCAGTACAAGCTTCCACCCAGCAAACTACAATAAGATATAATAGATCTGCTTATGCTTCAAGCATTGGCATATTATTGACTATGTTGTCATCAGGAGAATAGACCGGCAGAATATCCGAGTGGCAACAGCCATGAGAAGTGCTGAATTCACGTCTGACCACAGCCACATAGTTTAGAAGCTTATTTTCAAAATTCAGTTTAGCAGATAACCACAAGGCCAAAAAAGTACCCCAAAAAGCTTAATGTCTCCAAAATTGAAACAGGAGAATGACTTTGGAAAACATACATTTGTCAAAGAACTCTGCATTCATTGAGATAATAATCCATATAAACTCAAGAATATAAAGGAAAACTGGGCATTCAACTGCATCCAAAACCATAGGTCCCACCACACATCAAGATTGGTTTGATAAGGATGATGCTGGCATACAGAAACTTCTAAATGAGAAACATTGGTTACTGATGGTCTGTTTAGGACACAGCTCTTCATCATCAAGGAAGGCAGCCTTCAACAACAATAGACTGCCCAATGCAAACCCAGAGAGTTGCAGGACTTGTAGCTGATCTATGGAGGCAGATGAGATTCAGTCCTGTGCAGACAGGAATAACACAAAGACCTTATATAATGCTTTAAAGACAATCTACAGGACTAAGTCATCAGGGACATCTCTGGTACTGAGTGCTGACAGTGTCACTCTGGTCACTGACAAGATAAATACTTCAAAGATGGGGCAGAACACTTAGCAATATATTCATTCAACAAGTTGTCTCTCACAGAGGAGGCAATTGATGGACTACCCCAGGTGGAAATTAACATATAACTTGCTGATACTCCAACACTAAATTAAACTGAAAAAGCAATTAACCTGCTGTCAGATGGCAAATCATCTGGCAGATGCCATCTGAGGTCTACAAAATCAGAGGCTCACACATGGCACAGAAACAGAATGAGCTCTTCCAGTCAGTGTAGACTTGGGGAACTACACCCCAGGAGTAGAAGGATGAATCCAAAAGGGCAGTAGACAATCCTGCAACAATGATTGGAACATACCCTTGCTTTCATGATCTTCACCAGAAATTCTACTGAATTACATTATGCATCACACTGGTCAAAGTCTCAAACCTGAGAAATAGTGTGGCTTCGGAAAAGACACTGGATTTTGGACATACTGTTTGTGGCTTCTCAACTCCAGGAGAAATGCCAGGAACAAAGCTCGAACCTGTACACATTGAATGACCTGACAAAAAGTTTTTGACACAGTCATCCCTGGAGGTCTTTGGAAAATAATGGAAAATTTTGGTTGCCCAGAAAATTAATTTAGCAATGAAATGAAGGCATACTTGCTCATGTAATGGATGTTGATGAGTCAACTGAACCATTCCCAGTCACAGAACCATTCACAGTCAAGCAAAGCTGTGTTGGCCCAATCTCTTCTCACAATGGTGTTCTATGCCATGCTTTCTGATACTTTTGATGACATGGGGATTGACATCAGACACTGGATGAAGACAAGCTCTTCAGTGTAAATAAACTATGGGTGAAGAAGTTGCAGGAAGTGTCTGTTCATGATCTCTTATTTGCTGATGACTGTTTCATGACTGCCAATTCTAAGTTGTACATGAAACAGGAAATGGACCAATTCTCTTTATCATTTGACAACTTAAGTCTCAAAATCTGTAACCAGAAGTCAGAAATGATGCACCAACCTTCACCAGGAAAGCCTTACGTAGAGTCACCATCACATTAAAAGACCACAACCTCCTGGTATTGGACACATTCACCTATCTTTGCAGCATACTGTTATGTGCAGTCCACATCAATGATGAAACCAATGCCAAAACTGCTAAAGTGTGGTCTTTTGCAGTTTACATGTAGATGTGTGGATTACAGAGGAATTGGTTTACCAACAAACTTTTACAAGTTTTACAAGGCCAATGTGTTGCCAACCCTGCTGTATGCTTGTGAAACTGGGATGGTGTACAGACACCAGACCAAGAAGCAGATCTGTTTTCACATGGTTTGCAAGAATAAATTGATGAGGATAAGATAGTAAGACAGAGTCTTAGGCACTGAGGTTCTCACATGGGCAAGCATTTGAAGCATCCATACTCCAATGATAAAATCACAGTTGTAATGAGCAGGCCACATCGCCTGGATGTCAGAAGAGTGACTACCAAGGACGATCTTCTGCAGCAAGCTGAATGAGTGAACATGATCTCAGGATGGTTAGTAGAAATGCTTCATAGATTGAAACATTGAACATGAGTCTTGTGAAGATCTTGTACTCCATTTGATACAGTGTTATCCATACTGAATCAACAGACTTTGAACAGGGGAGAATTGGAAAAGCAGTGCAGAAGTGAGCAGCTTAAATATGAGAATTGCCTCATGTCCTCTCTTGATCAGGCAAACTTAATTGGTCCAATGTATCACAGATAATTCAGAGCACAAATTGGCCTGATTGGGCATTCATGGAAACCAGACCAGTTAGTGATGTCATGGTCATCTTCATGCTTGAAGGGCAAACAACACATCAGACTTGGAAGCTGGGCCTATTGCACTTTGATCTCATTCATAATATCAACAGTCCAAACACTATTATCTATAAATACAATGTCTGGTCTGGTATTATACACAGTGATAACTTATTTTTTTTTATCAGTAACATGTTTAAATTTTACCAGTAGAATTTGGGACTGGATTAAAACTTTGTTCCTGGAGACCAGGAGTTGGATGAAAAAATAAACATGATTTTGAATACAATAAATAACATTTATTATTTTTCATTTCAACCAAAAATAGATCAGTAGTTTGAGTTGTAATATATTGACTAGTAAAATAATAATAAAATTAAAATGAAAATTGCCTTTATAAAGTCTTATCAAAGCATGTTGATGTAAAGATGACTTGAAGAGCTATTATGGACCTTTTGTTCTGACCCACCTTGTTTACCTGCAGTGCCTCAAATTTTCATAATAAAACTTCTGAAAACAATATTGTTTGATGTGAATGGAAGTTAAATTGAATCACTCAAGCATGCAAAACAAAATAATTTTAAGTTAAATGCTGGCTGTTTGTTAGGCATTCATGTTACCATAATTGCCATAGTTCTATTATGCCAAAACAACCATTTGTACCTGTTCAAGTCATTATGTGATGAATAGATGTTTTCACCTAAAAAATGAACTTATTTATGTTAAAATAATCTTGAAGTCATTAAAACTGAGGTGAGTTCATAAGGTTAAACAAGTAGTTTCTTGAAGGGTCACAAATAAGACCTCTTTTATATGGCAGTGTGGTCAACAAATAAAGTTTGTGGTTATCTGATACTACTGATGTTTCCTTCATATGACCATATGCAATTTATGAGAATTCTTTGAGAATGTAATGGAAGTGAAAGACTATAGTTGGCATTCAGAGGGTGCCATACATAGCTTGAGCAAAGTTAGGTTTAATGGGATTTGCTAAAAGTGATCTTATGATGATGAAGAGTGGCTGAATTCAATATATTGAGCTGGTTGCCAGTCCCTTTGGCTTTTTTCTAGCCCAGTGAGGTAATATAATATGAGAGTAGAAGAAATTAAGTTGCATAAGTACAGCAGGCATTATTATATACATCTGCAATTTATGCAAATAAAAGTTGAGCCATAATGACACCCTATTACAGCACCATTGCATCTTGTATTTCTAACTGATCTTTGCAAAATGACATTTCAAGTCCAGTAATATATTTTCTTTAAGATATACTGTATTTTTTGTCATATTATGTACACTATATATATATTACCTTTTTGAGGTGTACACATACTTGTAGGCAAAAATACTAACTGTATTTTCTTAAATAACTTCAGTTTTAAAGTATTTTGTAAACAATTTTTGTTTCTACATAAATTTGAGGGTACAGAATAATTGTAAAACTGTTATGGTTTGATGGTGTATGAAATATTAAGAGGGTAGAAAAAAATTACATGTATTAGTAATCAAATAAAGATTGTTCTACACTAACAATGCTTACAAAATACATTGTACTACCAGTTTAATACACCCATTTAGATGTTGTATAGAAATAAGAACGCTCATTTTTGTTCGTAAAGAGAATTAATAAGGATGGAAGAGCACTTTTTAGGTAAATTTAGGGAAAAGTATGTATCATACATTTTGTTTATATTCTTAGTATACTATTTTTTTAAAAAAATTCTCTTGCCTTAAGTTGAATTGAAGATTCAGATATATATGAAAAAAAGATTTTTGAAAGATTTATTGAATTTAGATTGATAAGAGATTGTCAGGTTTATAGCTTTTACATCCTTTTATGTTTGACAAAAATACAGGGTGACTTTTACAAGCATAGCTTTACAAGTCAGACCTTATGGCTTTTTAAAACAAGCATTGGCAGTAACCATAATTTATGTAGTCTAAATTGTGCCTGGCAAGTGATTACCACCACACTGGGTGATTTCAAAACAATAAAGTGACAAGCCTCCAGAGGAAGACTGTATGGTATAAAATATCTCATCCAAGGTGATTGAAAGGCTTTTGTCTGCCTTGAAAACTTGTGGCTTTATTGTTATCCATGGATTTAGGGCAGCTTTAGAAGTGGATTGTGGAGATACTGTAAAGCATTTTCTGTATGGCATGCCTTGTCAGATGGTAGTATTCCATTGACTTGACTGATGAATATTGTTTGAGATATTCAGGTAGGATGTAATGTTCAGTAAATTGAATAGATTTGCATGAATACAGCTACCTGTTGTTAGTTGTCTGCCATTTAAATCTCATATCTTGTAGCTTCTTCATGCTTTGTGGTAATTATGAATAATTGGCTTATGTAGAGGAACAGTTCATGAATCCGGAATAAGGCTTTGAATTTTTTCGATTATACTGCATAATGATGCCTTTTTTATTGTGAATATGTTTAATTCTTGTCAATCCAGTAGGACATTTAAGTTTGTTCCTTAACGATTTCAGCTTCCCACATCCATAGGGATACAACCAGTAATGTATTTTATGTACATGTATGAAGTTTGATGACCACACATTTTGCAGAAATTCTCGACTTGTATTTAGTTGGGGAAAACAATCAACACTTAAAGGAAATTAATAATGACTTTAAAGTAATTAAAAACAGTTGTGGTAGTGCTTATTTTTCTGTAATTAACTGGACCTCAGCATAAATTATTTCAAAGTATCAGCTGTGTGTTAAAAGAAAGATAAACAGAAGGTACAGAATATTGAAATAAATAGAACTTTGGCAGTATAACGTGATAATGCTCAATATATACAAAAAATGTTTTAAGTGAGTGATTTTATGGCAAGGACTCACAACATGAATGAATAATATTACATGATGTTGTGTCATCTGAGATTTTATCTTGCTCTTTTGTTTCCAGTTGTTTGTTCCACTTAAGAATGCAGATTGAGACACAAAGTCTATGTAGGTTTAAGAATAAATTACAATAATGAAAATTGCATGCACAAAAATATCTCTTGCATTTATTGCTGTATTCACTTACAGATTTTTCAGTTCATATCTAAAAAATAGCAGTCACAAATATTATATGGGTTACAATCTGTTCAACGTCCATATGTCTGTTCTGAGAACATTGTAATAACATTATGCAGAAAAACCCAGTCACCATGACAAATAAAATTTTGATAGTAACTTTATATTTATATCCTGGCAACATGTTTATTTTCAGGCCAGAAAGCACATTTTCAATGTTTTGGTTACACATTTTTTTCACCTTTTGGACTTGGACATATACAAATGATTAAGCAAAAATAACTTCGAGCAGACAAATGAACTTTTTAGGTTTTTTGTATATCAGGATAGATGATTTGATTTTCAGGTTATTATAGATGCAATTTTTCCCTTATTGCACTTCTTATCATCAACCAGAAGAAGTTATGGGGATAGTCTTATTTCTGTAAAACAGTGTTGATCTTACAACCATTATGGCAGAAATGACAACCATGTTGAAAATCTTGTTATTGCTATTCCTCTTCAATGCATATTTGTATCAGCATGGGGTTTTTACTTAAAGACTTATGTCCAATATAGCTACAGTGGCAACCATCATGAAAATCTTTATATAACTGCTCCTGCTACATGGATGATTATATCTGCATGGAATTTTCACTTAAAGACTTATTATAATGTCTAGCTGCACCAAATTAAAATTATGCCAGTCTGATATTCAATATACCTACCATGGCAACCATTTTAAAAATCTTGTTAATCACAACCATACTTGAGAAGAAAGTCGTATTGAGATTATGTTTTCACCAGAAGACTTCTTATGACATCGTGTTGGTCTTTAATGAAAATGGTGCTTGTCTGACAGCCAGGATGGTCACCTTAGCAGACATCTTGAAAATCTTGTTATTGCTACTCCTGAATGGAAAGTTTTACCCAGAAATATTATCTCTTCCCCTCTCCACATGGATGGCTGTATCAACATGGGTTTTGCAATAGACGTCTTCATGATACCAAATTGGTCCTGAATGATAATGGTACAAGTCATAAATCCAATAAGGCTGTTATGCTGACTGACTTAGAAATCTTTAATATCAATAAAAAATTGAACTGAAAAGGTTGTTTCCTTATGAAAATTAGCATATGTGATAAATGAATAAAGTGGTCATACCTTTCATGCTCTTTGCCTATCTTGAAAACTGAACATAGAAACTATTGGGATCCCCATGCTAATTAGATCCCCATGACACAACCAAATATACAGTTGCTGGTCATGGAAATATTTATTGAAACATGCAAGTCACATTGACCCCAGTGGCTATCCTTTCCCTCTGTAACTTGCATCCCCAAGGCCCTTCACCCCCACCCTGGTCATAATTGATGATATCAGCATTTTTTAAACACATACATATATAAAACTGAAAAGACAAATTTAAATATTTACCTGACATTTTCCTTGGGTAAGGCTTGACCCACTAAAAACATAGTAGTAGGGTCACAACTTGAAAATAATCAATATGCCAACTATAAGCAAACATTTAATTACTGGGCATAAAAATTATACATATTAGGTCAATCCTTATTCACCACACAAGAGGACTATTGGCTTGAAAACTAACAACAGATCCCAACCATATAACCGAGAAAGCAAAATGTTAATTAGGGTTAAATTGACACTGTTCAACAGAAACTGCACAATAGAACTTTAGGACTATCATCAATACTTATATCACCATAGTATGCAATTTTTACTTGGTTGAAGTTAATATGTCTTTGTGTTTACTTCTATCACTAAGATTGTTTTTTATACATGTACATTTCTCATTTCCTTGTGAATCGGGAAAAAAAATGCAGTTTTCATATGTTAAATTTGAAATTTGTGCTTGAAATATCTGAGGTCAGGGATTATTAAGAACACTTTTTCTCAAAATGGTTTCTTTTCAATTGTGCCATATACGTTTCCAGATTTTGAATATTTAGTCATTTGCAATCTTTTAGGCACTTTGATATCCTGTAGCTGTATGATGCTGTCAGATATTAACTTTGTCATAACTGCTTAACACAAGAGGTCAGATTTTGACATTTGACTTGATAGAACATTGGATATCAGCCACTCTGAGTACCTTTGTGTGTTAGAATTATTGGTACCTTTTCATGATTTTTAACAAGTACTATCTTGCAAACTTTTCAGCTCAAACTATACACATACATGTAGACCTTAGAAATATGAGAAAGAGAGTTTACAATATCTTGATAAATGGTAGATCTCAAAGTACAAGTAAGGTATGTGAACATATTTTGGTTGCTAACTCCAAGATTTTGCAGTGTTGAATTTACAGACAGTGTATATCATGTAAGTAGGTAGATTGCGTGTTCTGTACCCACCTGTACCTGCAATTGGATAAATATTTATGACATTTATTGCCACAGTGGGAGAGGTAAGAATAGGTGCCACTTGGATCTAAATACAATACCTCGTTTCAACCAGTACTTTCTTTTTGTACTTATGAATAACTGCTAACAATCTGACCTAGTCTACCTTGTGCCTCTAATATTTCAACATGGAATATTGTGATTGCTTTACTCTCGAGTAAATCTGATAACTCAGGTAATTTGCTAATTGTATGTGATACATATAATAGCATTTTGATGATGCAGTTATTTATTGTAATATTAGAGCTTGATTAGCTACTGCCCTTTTTGTGTAAAAAAAAGTTATGGGTAACATTGAAAATCATTGTCTAATTTTGTCACATGGAAAGGTGGCAATTTGTCTCCTTTCTAAAGATATTTTCAGATTTGAAAATGTTTTAGTTTTTACATCATGAAATATTATTTTGGCACAAAAGTCATATTTGTAGTCAACACATTGATTTTCACCAAGATGAGATGTATGCATTTGAATATAAACTAGACAAGATTTTCTCATTAGTTTTACTGATTATTTATATATGCCAAGATATACAGCAATGTCAACTAAGAGGGCCATTGCAACACAGGAGAGCACTTGACTTGTAATCCAAGGGTCCTGGATTTGATACCCACCCAAGCCAGTCAGAATTAGTTGCCTTGGTGTGATTCTGGGAAAAGCACTTAACTCTGATTTCCTTGGCAGGATATAATAAGTGTCATTAAACCAACAACAACAACAACAAAATCTTTCAAATGTAAGGTTTATCAAATAACTATGGCTTCCTTCAATGCAGTTTAATAATTACAGTTTTCTTCTATTCATTTTTGTTTTGCAAGTCTATCAGTTTTTGTCAGTACGTGTTTGCAATAATGGATAGAAGTGTACACTTTTATCACAAAGACAGGTTTGTGATTAATCCTGGAGTGGTCAAAAAGTGACAGTTGCAATCCTTTTTAATTCGAAACTTATTGTATTTATAACTTTATGATTACACTTCCTCAAGAAATCATTTTACAGTCTAAAGTTATGAACAACACAAATATTAAATGAACTCAGTAAACACTAGGATGTAAGAGATGTGTTAAGGCAGCCGGGTTAAGGGATTTCTAACTGTGGCATGTTTGTCATCATGTGCAGGTTTTATTAATAGTAATATTTATATACATGTAGCAAGAAAGAATACAGACCTTTACAATAATGATAGAAAAGGAATAGAGTAGCATGTTGTGCCTTCCAGAGAAGGAGTAGCTACACCACATCCAACACTTGTTGTAGCATGTTGCACTCCCAGATGGGAGGAACAGTACAACACCTTGGTGAGTGATGAAAACAAATAGTGCCATCTGTTGCCTGTCTAGTCACTGGTCAGTGTCTGTTGACTGGGCAATTGTCAGTTCATCAAAATAACTAGTCAGTGTATGGTGATCAGATACTGGTCACTTTGTCCTGGTGATTAGTCAGATTATACTGGTCACCAGCCATTGTTTATCTCAAACTGGACACAGACTTACCCAAGTCATTACTCATAGGCCTCACATTAACATGATAGAAATTGGACTGAGTTCCTGCCTTGCTACTTTACCATCACACCTGCAGCTGGATTGAGTCTACCCAACAGGTCCAGGTTAGGGAAAGGACTGGATTAGCATCTCCCCCACCTTCTTTTGACATTGCATATTTTCTCAGATTTTTTCATCCATTTTAGGATTGAACTTTTTCAGATACTTCACTTTGTAGACAAACTTTTATGTAGTGTACCACCAGATTCTTCTGAAGGTTTCTCATATGAAGAAAGTAGACTCTTGCCCTAGAAATGAAGATTCATGCCCATGAATTTAAGACTTGTGCTAATGAATTTAAGACTTGTGCCCATGAATTTAAGACTCATGCCCATGAAATCAAGACTCGTGCCCATGAGTTTAAGACTTGTGCCCATGAAATCAACTTACGCTCATTAAATTAAGACCATAATGCTCATGAAATTAAGACTCATGTCCATGAATTTAAGACTTGTGCACATGAAATGAAGACTCATGCCCATGAATTTAAGACTCATACCCATGAAATCAAGGAGGCAGTGGGACTGCTGTGTAGCAATCAGTTCTGCCAGCCCCCACTCCTTTTTGCAAAAATTAATTCTTGGGCCCTCTTGGTATAAAAAAGGGAGTTAAATGGAAATTGTGGGCCTCCACTGAGCAAGGGTCCCACCAGCTGTTGCAGGGGTTGTTTAGGCACTTACTTTACCAATCCATTGGTGTATTTTTATAATAAGTATTTCTTACCAATTGCAAACAATGTTTTGGCAGTCTTGGATATTTGAAAAAATAATAGTGAAGATGCTATTTGAATTAAATGACAGCTCCGGAGCCCTTGTGTTTAGAGCATTCACCTAGAATGCGGGAGGTCACAGGTTTGAACCCTGGCCAAGCTGTACCAAAGACAGTACTAACAGCTGCCCCAGTAATATATCGCTATAAACTGCCACACTGCAGACAATAATATTGTAGTGATATGACTGAAAAATTATTAAGCTACATTATAAATACTAATTACAACACACACACACACACACACACATCTGAATTAGATTTAGCCCTAAGACATAAATGGTGGCTAGTCCAGAAGGGTCTTATTTATAATCGGTCCAACGACCCAAATGACATTTTTAGTAAAATTTATAATGTGAAAAATCTTTTATGGGAGTTGCAAGGTATTCAAGCTCTCAATACAGTATGTGCTGATATTTGATATTAAATTAATTAAATTTAAATTTAATAAAGAAAGTGTAATTCAGGTCATGTAATGTAGTCATTGACATGGTAGGTGAGGCTAGTCTATAGTTTCTGTAGTCACTTTACAAATAAGATATCTCTGGTGGAATGTTCTGTCGATAATGTATTCTAAACCATAGCTTTGCTTGTCTGGTCTGCATTGTATTGAATATTTCTTGCTATTATACATTGAATCATGAGAGGGGCGATAAAATGGTGAAAGGTAAAGGATTTGAAATTGCTCTATTATAAGTTTGGTTTGCTCTCTCTCTCTCTCTCTCTCTCTCTCTCT
>QKMX01257737.1:295-13982 GCA_003401595.1 Venustaconcha ellipsiformis | reverse complement strand
TATATGTGTGTGTGTGTGTGTGTGTGTGTATGTATGTATAGCAAAATCCTAAAACATTATGTTAGGGAGCATGTGTCGATCCTTTTGAACATTTACTTGTGTAAAATTTACATTTATAAAATTATATTTATAAATAAAAATTACCTTGTCTTCCTATGCCTAATTTAAGTGATGTATTCATGAAAGTACATAATAAGTCAAGTATGCAACAAAATATACCACAATGAGATAAAATACTTTGAAGTGTGTAAAATATACACGAAGTATAACATATATGAGTTTCACGTTCACATCAGCGAAGGTATTGCTATAATGTGAAACCTTGTTAGATGGGTCACGTTAAACTTACCTTATTCAGCCTGAGAGTAACGTATGCAGTTAAGCAGAGCATTTTGATATTGAAATAAATTTATGAACGGCATCGAGTAGAGACTTTTTAACTTCATACTAAAGCGTTGTATCACCACACATTCAAGAAGGTTTTAAAGGTTAAACTAATACATAGTGTGAGTGCTGAAACAGATTGATACGTTATTTATGATAATAAACTCAAGAAAATATATTTTGCGTACTTTCTACAGATCACTTCTTCAAAACAGTGATCTGATTATATTATGTAATTAAATCTGTATTAGGTGATTTGCACTTGATTCAAATTTGGGCATTAAGAAACTGAAATTGAAATTTTCCCCGACAACAATGTCTGGATATATGTTTGGCTAGAGTTTTATGTAATGTGATTTGACAGTCCTTGATTGAGACTATTTGACTATTTCTTGGTGCAATGCTTCAATAGGTACTTATTCTGTCGCACGAGGAACAATTCTGTCTTCCTCACTCTTTGTTGTGTTCTCGTTTGGTTAATGCACATGTATCTCAATGGACACGTGCAAGCAAAACTATTTTGGAGTTTATAGTATATACAATATTATTTAGGTAGATCAAGAAAAGTAAGGGACGTAAACGCGATACGTATGGCAAACGAGCTTTAATACATATTTCAATATGACACGTCAAGTCCAAGAGAAGTTGGTCCAAGTCAGCAATAATCCTAATGTAACATGGAAAAAGTAGGGTTTGTCAACGACATAATGACTGTTCAACGAAAAGGACAACAAAGCCTGTTTGGTCAATGGTTACACTGCCACTAAGATATTAGGATTAGTGAGACATGGCACCAATTACGGAATGTCCGCTGGACCGTCTATGTTGTTTTATAAGTTCTCAAACATCCTATCTACACAACGTACATATGATGCATTCGAGAGACCACAGCCACCTGGCATTATCCCAGCCAGACCTGGTGCTATTGGGGACTATGCAAATATCACACCAAAATTTCAACCTTGGATTCGCACAACCTTGGGTTCCCGCATAGTCGAGCCCATAATATTTTCCTGAACAATTTCTCTGCCATGTATGTTTGTGCTCCACAAAAGGTTTCTCAGAATTATTTTCGTGGCGAAACATGCGGTCATGTTAATTCGCAAGCACAACAACCACGATGCAATTTGCATAATGATATTATCGATAGAAAAGTTGAGTTATCTAAATTTGATGCTCTACAAGTGTCCATCAGGGCCCACATACACGATTTCGTCTTCATAAATAGAGTCTGACGGAACCAATATGTCTCATTCCTCAGTACGGCTACAAACTGTCACCAAGCCCCGTTTGAGGAGAATTCTGATAGCAAATAAGCACCCAACAAGGTGTCATCACGTCAAGTCTTCGTGGCATTTAATATCATGACAAGTTGAAAACACAACCGGAATGTTCGATATTTTCAAACCTGGCAACGACGGAGACGGAGTTCCCACTGTTATCAATAGTTATCAATCCTGCAAACTGCAGACATACATCATGTACGTCAGTGAAGAGCCTGGCAGGAACTACGAAGTATGTTTGATATTTAATAGAAAATCCTTTGTATAGGCTCTCTATAAAATACGTTGTTGATGCTGGTGATGAGACCAAGCAATATGTGGACTCTAAAGCAGCTTAGGTTCTATAAGCCCTACAGCGAGCTACTGCGACCGGTACGCTTGGTCAATTCACTGGGTTTAATAACAACACAAATGACTAGAGAATGAGGGGGAACATAATAGCTTAATAAATGACCTACTTATTCCCTTTGCTGTCAGGGAGGGCTTTGACAGATATAAATTGCAAATCTTAGATGTTCTCTAGCCCAGATCATACTTGTGTATTTTTAACCAGACCTGGAGTTGTTGGTCTACTGTAATTGATTGACCGATTGATTGTTTGTTTGAGGACTTTACGTAGCACCAGCACTGTAAGGCTAAAAAGCTCCACACATATGTTGCATGAATCAAAGTTAAGATTTAATGCGATTCTCTCCATAAAAGAGAGACAAAAGTTTAAAAAAGAAGATATGGTTGAAATATCTGACGGTTCCCAATCATTGGGGATTCATGTGTTCTCCGTAATGTGTAAAAGACAGCACTCAGATGGATCTTTGAATTTTGATATGTAGGGGTGAATATGTAGGAGTGTTTATATAAGCACAAAGCATAAATATAATTCTTGCAGTTACTACTTCGGCCATGTCGATCTATGTATAGGAAGAATATGCGAATGGTCTGGGGTTGATTGGATCGTCCTGGACTTTGTTATTCACAGCTTCATTCGATGATGCCAACTACTTCTTAACTAACGATGCTTGGCACAAAAATTAAAATCAATATATAGGATTTTCAAATCAGATGATTGTGGAGTTAGGGCTACTTATTCATTGCCTTTCAATACCGATGCCAATGGGTAACCAAAGGTTATAATATATTGTGAGAGGTACACAGCTCGGTATATTTGAATTGTATATTAGAGTGTAAAGGATTTTCCAAATACCTATTATTTAGTAGTGGATGCACTAATAGTGAATCAGGGAAGATAACGGTGCTTAAAACATGTTTACTTTAATTTTATTTCCATGACCATGAATCCCTAATTTCGACTTAAAATATTGTTGCAACATCTGGTAAGGGAAGTTTTGAACTGTGAATCCCACCAGTGAAGGCTGCAGGAGCCTTTTCCTTATCATTTGATCCATTTGCAATTTCTTGTGTAATTAGTGCATTTGGTGAAGAGGTCCTTATAAGAAGTTTGCAAAATGGAAGATTTAGTCTTAGATTGTAGCTTGTAAAGTTCTGTGCGTTGTTAAATAACCATTATGTGTTGTAGAAACGACATCTTTTCGAGTTTTCAAAGTTAAATGTTTCTTTTGTCGATGTTGGGTAGTATTTTAATGACAAAGTTAGGTATTCCAATTGTTTTTGTAACTAGTTTTGTATATGGGCTGGAAAACAACATCCAAAGTCATTGAATAATTAAATAAAGGTTCTATGTCCGTTGAGGACGACTTTTATATTAGCACAAACGTCAGATTCCCCAACTACTCTGAAAACATCGAGAGCTTTCATGCACTCTTGCGGTTTCATTTGACATACTAAGAAAGAAGTGTTGAGTAATAAGCTAACAATGCAAGTGTGTACGTTTGAGTTTGAACTAATGTGGATAATCCTTTCTTGACACTTTCCAAAAAGTTTCTGTGACTGCTGGATTGCTGGGTCAATTACACGTCTCAATTGGACTGTTTCTTTTACCGTTTCTCTGTCAACTTGTATATATTATTATGAAACTCGAAAACTGGTTGTTCACAAACTGTAAAGTAAGCATATTTTCCTTACTTTATTTTTCTTAAAGTTCTTTAGAGTCGTAATTGTTTTCTTATGATATAATTATCATTTCTAGTTAGCATATTTGTATAGGTCAAAAGAATCGGCAGTTGAAAACGAAATCTAGCATAATAATATGAATTATACAAACTGAAGCTGGATAAGGATTATTTGTATTTCTATATAATGCGCATACCATGATACTTGCTTTCAAATTCATGTTGTGAATATTCGTTCAGCTAATTTTGAGAAGAGGACATTTGAGTCGATTATTACACAAATTAGATTACATATGTATTTTATTTTCGCAAGGTTACGGAATTCAGCACATTAGATGCACTTTCAGATCTAGCATGACCATTTATCTTTTGTATGGCACTCACCTGCATATCAGCTATCTACATTTGGGCGTATGTTATATTTATGATTTCACCTAAGAACTATGTGAAATACTGAATGCAAGTGATCTTAATGAATTGGACAAATCGCAAGTTTTGCATTGTTAGGATGAGTTTAAGAAACATTTGCCTTCATTTTGAGGACTGTATTCGTAATTCCAATAAGAACCGATAACATTCGTCACTGCTTAGCTATTTGTCCGAAACTAAAATATCCAATTAATGACACATGCATTAACTACGCTACGCAATGCAGCATAATATGTAGATCGAGCTTAAAAGTTTGGTCATATATATCTTTAATCGATTCCGAAGACCATTCACCCATATAAACCACACAGTTACGATGTTCCTGCATAGAAAATATGATGATAATCTCTTACTCAACTAATGCTGGGGTTTTGATCAAATATTTAAATCACAGTTCACGATAGCCGACAAGACAAATGTTTTGGCTGGGATGATATTATTACAGTGACATTTGATGGGAATTATCTGGAAGTGAATAATATACAGAGACATGATCTGCTATATATATATACATATATTATAATTCCGGAATTCCGGATCTGTATGAAGAGGGCCTATTGTAAAGTAAACCTAAACAATGAAAAAATATTCAATTTCATTTGCACTTGAATATGTGATAAATTTCCAACGTCAATCTTGATGTAATACATCCAACGTAAACTTACTCGGTTGGCATGTTCCACCTTTCGTACTGTTACCATTATCGTCATAGAACCCAGAAACACAGGTACCTACAACACTACTACTGCACACATAGTTAATATCGAAACATGCATCTGCCTGGGAACAGCTGATACATAGCCAGATTCTTTCGTAGCAAATGCAGCAAGCAAACATTAATTAGACCACTTTTCTGACTCTCCTGGCCCTAGCCTAAAGTAGATTATACTTTAGGATTATAAAGTAGATTATACCTTAGTATTGTAATGAGCTTTTTACCTTCCAAAATCAGTGACCCGTAGATTTTATTTTGGAGAATTAATAAGAGGTTTGTACTTCCAACCTGCTGTATTGCTCGTTTAATTATGAATTGTGCTAAAACAAAGACTTTATATATGATATAATAACGAATTTGTGGTTCACAGCTGCCTTTCACATTGCCAAACAATGTGTTGAATGTTTCTGAATGTCTTAGTGTACGGAAAATATATTCACAATGTATCAATGGTTTGAATGCTGTCTCACTTTCATGAACAGTTTAAGACAAGACGCTGTAATTTGCAACATAATCAAAAAACACGGAATTAGAAGCGAAATGATTCCATAAATTGGTTGCTTCTTGAAATATGCGAAAGGGCGGATCTGGCGCTTCTTTCATAGGCAAAACCCTCAAGGAAAAGCTTTCAATCCAATTTAAGTTTTGAACAAAATCAAACCGTAGGAAATAATGATGTGTAGAGCAAAGTATATTCTGTAAGCATAAAGCCGGAACATCGACCACACTGTTCATCAAAGAACTAATTTACTATCTGATATAATGGACAGTTCAGCTCGCTCATTGGTTGAAACAAACAAAATTAATTATATCTCCCTTATGAATATATTACCTCTTGTATAAACTAGATTTGTCAGCAAAACTATACGCTTCCACACCATTATTATTACTTTCTGATTATACAAAGGACATTCCAATTCATGTCAAATATTGGGCATGAATTACAACCAGTCAACGCTCAACTATAATTTTACTTTTTGTTGTATATGACTCAGTCTTTCCTGAAGTTATATTATACAAAATTCTTCTATTCTTCTCTTAATGATGCGCATCAGATTTGAAATATTTTGGAATTTGTCCTCATTGTTCTGTATTTTCATTGCATTTTTACAAGTTCAAATAAGACACACATTTTTGTAGAAGGAATGACAAAACTGTACACAGTCAGGAAATTATGTTAATACTATTGTTTGATCAGCAATTCTTTAGTCGGTAACTTCATATTTACTTTCTTCATCTTCTTCAAATATTATTATTTTCTTTTAAGAGGAGTAAAAGTGAATTTGCGAGCCCAACTAGGAGGCATCATTATTAACATGGATTTCTCCCTTATAACTAGTATAAATTTTATTATATTAATTACGCCCATTATATTTCCAACAAACTCCAATAATTTGGTTGATTTAGTGTGCATTGTTTTGGTGACACAGTCTAGATCGTTTTAGCTCTCTCGCAAACGTACTCTCTTTACATATTCCACCAGTCATGTTGACACCATTACTGTCATAGTATCCAGACGCACATGTACATCTTCCACCACTACAGTTACCACCAGCACAGGCATCTTTTAGAATGCAGCTGGATCCTAATCTGACCTCTGAAAATAGAGGAAAGAAGTTAGAATAACATGTCAGACTCAAGAAAATTGAAATTTGTTGCAAATTATAAAACTAGTGAAGCAGGTCAGCCCAACTTTATTATAACATTTATTAGATGTAACAAAACATTAAACTCCAATATTTCCGATTTCACACACTATTCTGTTTTCAGTTGACATACTACAAACCTGGTTTTGAGTATAAAAAAGCATGGGAAGTTTAGCGTTTTGAGTTTGGACTAATGTGGTTGAGACTTTGTTGACGCTGTTTCAAGTAAGAATTCTGTCTCCAGGGGCTTGCTGACTGAAATAAATGTTTCAGTTTGACTAATTCGTTTAAACTTTGATTGTCAGTTTGAGGGAAGAGTGTAAGATGCGATTCAGAAAGCATATGTCCTCTTAGTATTGTCTAAAGTTTGTTTGAAAATATATAATCTTTATTTTTAAGAATGAATTACTTCCAGATGACCTTGATACATTATAAAATTGTCTTAAACGCTGGAGACATTATTATTTTTATTAGTTTCCTTTTGGAAAAAAATTAAGAAATACCGATGCAGTTGCAAAAATATTTAAATATTGGCTATGTAGTTCTGGAGATATATATGATAGTTCCATTCTTCTGTTGTCTAACTTGAGCTTACGTATACGAATGCATAATATAATGTTTTTGCCAGGTAAATGAGATAGCAGTAAATCTTGAATAAATCTTGCTCACAAACGATAAAGTAATCCCATTTTACTTGCTTTATGTTCCTTGATGTATTTTAAGTCATAATTGTTTTCGCATGATGTAATTGTTATACATGGTTGGAATATTTAAATAAGTCAAAATAGCGACAGTTGAAAAAGAATAAGGATCAATTTTGTTTCCATGAAAAGCTTATGTCATGATGCTTCCTTTGAAATTCAGGTTAAGTAGATTTATTCAACGAGTTTCAAGAAGAGACCATTGCAATCGATTATTCCACTAATTAGGTTCTTGTGCACTTACCTTCCGCAAGTTTATGAAATTCAGCAAATTAGTTGCACTTTCAGATCTCCCATGACTATTTATCTTTTTTATGACACTTACCAGGTTATGAACTATCTACCAATCGGCTTCGGTTATGTTGTCTGTTTTCCTTCTTGAAGGGCCTTTGTGAAAACAAAATGCAAGTGATCGTCCTGAATGGGACGAATCGCAACTTTTACATTGTCTTCCAATCCCAATGAAATAGGATAAGTTCAAGAAACATTTTCCTTCATTTTCAAAACAGAATGCTTCATTCAATGACTGCCTATAACATTCGTCACTGCATAGCTATCTTTCCAAAACAATCATATTCAATTAATGAAACATGTAGCATTAATTGCGCTGCACAACGTAATAAAAGCCCAAGGTTGAACTTGAAATTTTTATAACAGTACAAATGTTTTGACTACAGCGACATTGCACGGTCATACGATCGACTTATCTGGAACTGAATATGACACAAAGACAAAATCTGATATATGAAGTAGAATTCCGAATCTGTAAGAAGAAGTCATGTTGCAAAATATACGAAAACAATTGAAAAATATACAATCTTCATTTGCACCTTAAAATATGGTAAATTTCCAACTTCAGTCTAGAAGTTATAAACCTTACGTACACTTACTCGGTTGGCATGTTCCACCTTTGGTGCTGTTACCATTATCATCATAGTATCCAAAAGCACAGGTGCATATAAAACTACTGCACACCGAATTAATATCGGAACATGCATCTTCTTGGCGACATCTGGATCCCAATCCGACTTCTGAAAATAGAACAAACATTGTTTCGGGATAGCAGCTTTGAACGCTGAAATAAATTATTTTACAAACTTATGACATGGGTCATGAGAATTAGTGCAACATATTTCATCACTCAATCCATAGCCTCATTCGTGCGATGCTTTAGCATCATCCAAACATTAATTAGATTACATTTCTGATTATCCTGGTTCTGGCATCAACGATATTTGTCTTTAACAGAACAGAGAGCTTGTTACTTTCTAAAATGTTTTAATCTTACATAATTTATATGTGGTTTGTACTTCCAATCTCCATTATTGAACATGTTGTTTAAAGTATGATATAGTACCATATTCGTGGTTCACAGCTGCCTTACACATTGCCAAACAATGTGTGAAATATGTCAGATTGTGTTGCCTTTTCTGAATGTTTTAGTCTACGGGAAAATATATTCACAATGTATCAATGTTTTGAATACCGTCTAATGTTTATGAACGGTGTAAGACAAGACATTGAATCTGCTACATCTTCCATGCACGCAAACAGGAGCCAAATGGTTCCATAAATGAGTTGCCTCTTCAAACATGCGATAAGATGCCTCTGGATTTATCTACAAATTCGAATCTCTTGAGAGAAGTTTTATATCCAAATTATGTTCTTAATAAATTCAAGCCTTATTAAATGTGTTTGGCGTTGTGCATTTTCAGAAAATAAATCGGGTTCAAGTTTTCAATACGGCAACAATTACTAGGGATGATGTTAGATATGCAGAAGAATGTTCACCAAATAACTAATTTACAAACTGATATCATTTACCTGTGTAAGACATATCCATAACTCTGTGTAGGCTGCTTTATTGTCAAAACTGGGGGATATTTCCCCTAACTAACATTCTAGGTATCATTGCAACTAATTACTTTCGTTAGTTATCCCCTACCTTTGTCCATGGGTGTGATCATCTTGCATGTTTCAGTTATAAGTCTGGATCTACCAAGATAACCTTATTTATGATCGGCGCTAACTTAGACAATTTTTTACATTACTAAAATATGTGTTTTTCAAAAGAAAGTTACCTGTATAGCTATAAAATCATTTAAGCTGCTTGAATGTCAAATCGCATTAGTGTGTTTTTATTTTACTTTGGATATTATGTTCCATGTTGTGGAAATAGCTGATGTCGAAAGAAACAACAGGAAATTTAAACAAAATTGACATTTTTAAAATGGCCGATTAAGGTATGTTTGCTTTGAAGAAGTGAGGTTAAATTTAACAAAAACATATTATTAAGGGGATAATAGACAATTCTACAAACCTCTAGTAACATTCCTCACTGCTGGCAAATAAAATAATTCAGATAATGTATGATTCTATATTGTAAATGCTATGGTAACTGCAATCGCAATTGTCGGATTGAAAAACGTGTAAAGGTCAATAAAGTTATTTATGCAGGTTCCGATTGAGTGAAGTTTGGTTATATTATGTCAAGACGTTGTGAAGATGAGTCAATTTAGCCTGTATTGACTTTCTGATTAATAATGCTGAGACACTAAGTGACACATAAGGATACCATTTGAACAAACTATCAGCGACGTTGTGCGTGATATTGTTTGGTTTCTCTAAGTCAAATTGGTTTAATTCACTCCGGAATTCACTAGGAATAAATTATTTGAAATAATATCGGTCATTTTTTATATTGCTAGCGCATCATCTTTACAAATTAGAGAGCTCTTCAGTTCCAAATGTTAGCTACATTTTTTAATACTGTTTTTAGAGTTTGTGAGAAAAATGTAGCACAAATATGATGTACAGATTTCGGAGTCGATACTGTGAAAGGGAATTCATGCATGAATTCGATAGGGGCAATATACATTATAGATATCCTATATATGAAATCATATTGAACATTCATGGCAACCATTGGGTTATAATTACAAAGATGGATTTCATTATTTAATATGATGGTGCTCAGAATGGATTGTTGATGTTTCATTTTCAGTGTAATTAAAAGTGCTTACCGAGATTGCCTAAGTTTCCGAACAAGACACTGTTTTTAAATATACGTAAATATATGCAGAATAGGTTATGTTAGGAAAGAAAACGTAGTTTTGGCTACAATTATGCTTGTAGATGTTAATGTTAATAAAAAGTGCCATCCTGAATACTCAAGTGACACCAAGTTATTAAAATCAGGCAAGTAAAGGTTGAGCTATCACTGCCTGTCATTGATACATAAGATACCATTGTAGCTGTGCCGCCAATGATCTACAATAATATTAACCTCCATATATCTGAAAGCAAACTGCAGGGCTATAGCAGTAGCCCAAGTTTATAAACTGTCAACAATGTTGTCTGAAGTGACGAAATGCAAATAGCTTCCTTACTGTACTGAAACGTTAACAGCTTTTGGTCCTAATTCTAGTTAGATTTCCCATTTCCACTTGACTGTTAAAATCGCAGATGCACATTTGTCAGACTTTTTGACATGGTACTGTTTTTTCTCATTTGGTGAAGCGATAACGAGGCGTTGTAATGTCTAGCCGGCTATAGGTACGTTTTACGTTTAGTAATAATGTCCACCTGAACGAAAAATCAACATTGATACTACAAACATTAGATTGCAGTTTTCAGGAAGCTTTTGTTCAAGAAGTGCGTTAAATTCAATCCATTTCTATCAGGAAGTTCATCCGTAAGCATTGTATTTATATAATTCTCAGTCGGTCATATGTTGTAGCGGTTTCGCATTGTCGGTAGAAATTTAATGTCACTCAGTGCTAATTTTTAGTTAGATTTCCCATTTTTCACTGAACTATCAAAATTTCTGATGCACATTTGGCTGACTTTTATAACATGATTCTGTTTTGTCTCATCTGGTGGAGCTATACCGATGATTTGTAATGTCGAGGAGGCTTAAACTTCCTTTCACGTATAGTAATACAGTAAAACCCGAAGGAAACATCTGCATTGTTATTACAAACGTTATTATTGGAGTATTCAGGAAACGTTAAATAAAGAACTGCGTTAAATTCCATCCATTAGTATCTGGGAAGTTCGTGCGTAAGAATTGTATTAATATCCTTCGCAGGTGGTCATAAGTTATAGCTGATTCGGATTGTTGGTACAAATGTAATGTCACTCAGTGTTAGAATGGTGTCCGTATCACTTACACGAAATAAAGATAAATTATTGAAATAATACACGGTTTATAAAAGTTCCTGTTACAGTAGAGGTGACAGTATTTGCT
Source organism: Venustaconcha ellipsiformis (assembly GCA_003401595.1). Lineage (NCBI taxonomy): Eukaryota > Metazoa > Mollusca > Bivalvia > Unionida > Unionidae > Venustaconcha > Venustaconcha ellipsiformis. The sequence goes on along the minus strand of QKMX01257737.1, from coordinate 2,548 downwards.
GACGAATCGGGGTCATTTGCGTATAAATTTGAGGACTTTGTTCAGCAATGATCTCTACCAAACTTGGCCGAAAATGATCGATGAACTATCTAGAGATGGTGTGGAATATAGTAACTGAGACTAACAATGGTTGCCTGTCAAGACTCTATGGCACAAGCACCTATGTAATAACATTTCAAGTTCAGTATGTCCAATGGTTGAAACAAACAAAGCTGATTATCTCTCCCTTATTCGTATCCTGCCTCTTGTATCGGCAAATATACGCTTTCACGCCATTATTATCCCTTTCTTATACATACAAAGGACCTTCCGATTCATTTTATATATTAGGATTTGAATTACAACTTGTCAACGTCTGACTTTAATTTTATTTTGTGTTGTATATGACTCAATCTTTCCTCAATTTTTCCTGAGGTTATCAAATACCAATTTTTCTATTCTTCTCTTATTGATGCTTATCCCATTTGAAATATTTTGGAATTTTGCCCCATTCTGTATTTTCACTGCATGTTTCAAGGTTGAAATGAGACACATTTTTGTAGAAGGAATGACAGAACTGTACATTGTCAGGAAATTATTTTCGTACTTTTGTTTGATTAACACTTCGATCAATCGGTAAATCTATATTCACTTTCCTAATCTAATTCAATTATCATTATTTCCTTTTAAGATGAGCAAAAGTGCGATTTAGATCTCAGCGAACGTTAACAGAGCAACTGCGTATTGTTGATATTTGTGTAAAAATATTGAAAAGTATAAGGAAAAGTTATGTATCTAACTCGGAAGCTTCATTATTAGCAATGGTTTTCTCCCTTACTACTATCATTAGTTTTATTATATTAATTACGCCCATTATATTGCACACTAATTCCTTTTATTTTGTTTATTGGTACACAATCTAGAATGTTATAGCTTTATCGCAACGTACTCTTGATACATAGTCCACCAGCTATGTTGACACCATCATCGTCATAGTACCCAGTCGCACAAGTACATCTTCCACCACTACACTTAGTATTAATACCAGAGCAGGCATCTGTCAGAATGCAGCTGGATGCTAATCCGACCTCTGAAAAAAAGAGCAAAGAGGCTAGTTGAACATATCAGMCTCAAGTAAATTGAAATATATTGCACATTATAAAACCAGTATACAGATCTGCCCAAAATTCTTTGTGTTTAATAGATTTCACAAAACAGTGGGCTCCAACTTTTCCGATTTCACACTATTCTGGTTTCATTTTTAATACCAAAAACCTGCTTTTTCGTATGATAAAAGCATGGGAAGCCTAGCGTTTTGAGTTTGAACTATTATGGATGAGACATTGACACTGCTTAAAGCAAGAATCATGTCTCCGAAAGCTTGCTGAGTGCAATTAATGTCTCAGTTTGACTAATTCTTTTGAAGTTTCTCTGTCAATTTCAGGAAAGAGGGCAAGATGCACATGATAAGGTATATCTTCTGTCAGTATTGTCTATAAATTGTTTTAAAACATATGATCTTTATCTAAAACTGAATTTCTTCCTTTTGACTTTGATAAATTATAAATTTATGTTGAACACAGAAGATATTAATACTTTCATATCTCCTTGCTTGAAGAAAAATGAACAAATGCGAACGTAGTTGCAAAAATATTTAAAAATTCGCTATGGAGTTGTAGTGATATTTAGGATAATTCCATAGTTCCTTTTCTAATTTCAACCTTCTTATAACGTTTTTGCGATGTCAATGACATAGCTATAAAACGTGAAAAAACTTGTTCACAAACAATAAAGTAATTCCATTTTACTTGCTTTATGTTCCTTGAAGTTATTTAAGTCGTAATGGTTTTCTTATGATATAAGTCTTATTCATGGTTGGCATATTTCAATAAGTCAACAGGAGAGGTAGGTGAAAAAGAATAAGAATCATTTTCGTTTACATAAAAATCTCACGCCATGATGCATCCTTTAAAATTCAAGTTGATAATATTTGTCCAGCGATTTTTGAGAAGAGAACATTGCAATCGATTATTGAACTATTTAGGGTGTTACGTATATTTCAATAAATTGCTTGTGTGTAAGAACTAAATTATTTTTATTTCATTTTTGTTTCATTGCATTTGATGCAACGAATATTTTTCTCGGAGTCTGGATTCTTTTTTCACTAATGAAATATATTTTTATAACTAAGTTAGTTTATTCAAGACGAAAATATATTACATGAGAATTATCAATTAATCCGTCTTACCCTGGTAACAGTGTCAACAGGAAGTT
>QKMX01257588.1:290-10313 GCA_003401595.1 Venustaconcha ellipsiformis | reverse complement strand
CTCTCTCTCTCTCTCTCTCTCTCTCTCTCTCTCGTTGCTAGATCAATTTAGCAGAGCTGGAGCAAAGTAATCTCCTTCCAATCGCCTTGTTCGGTCTTCGGGGAGAGGCTTCGTTCTATTTTGTGGTCTTTAAGTAATGACAGTTAACTATGCGCAAAAAGCTCTGATTGTTATTGGGATGGATAAATAAGGCTTCTAAATTCAATTTGTTCACCTTGTGTTGGATGAATTCATGATTACAACAAGACTGGTCGATGGTATTATTTTAAACCAAAGTCCCGATGAGATGTTTGTAACCAAAGACAATATTTGGCGAGCAATATTAATGTTGATGCTGAGAGACTGGTGATAGAGTGGTTTTGAACCGACTACGTGGCTCACGTGTCAACTTGATGGAGATATCTGGCCAGCGACATTGCCTGATATGTTTATTCATTGCGAATGATCACCGCCATCTTCTCTACATAACGAACAAGTGAAAAATTGGGCAAAAATCCCAGAGCGGGCCTGATCATTGCAGTTCTGCATTTAATAGTCTGCTTAAGCATGATCCAAGCATTCAAATGTGTTTTATCATATGAACGTGTCAAATCTGACGAGTAATGAAGACAGTTCACTCTTTCCCTAAATTTTTCTCCCAACAAAACGGGAAAAATAGAAGAGTAATCGGAAAATTATTTTACTAGGACCCACCCACACGCATTATATGTATTCGCGTATTTTGATCTGCCTGCTGATCGATACAAAGGTCATGTCTGTATCCCTACAGCTCAATGGAAATATGTTGGTGTTATCTCTTCAATCAACGCGTTGATACCCTTTGTCGGACTTTTATAAATCCATCTTATAACTACTACATGCCGTCCACAACGTGTCTCTTTAATACCCCGAAATTTGTTTTTGCTGGTTCCAAAGGCACTTTTAGTGCAACCAACATGGACTGGCCTGGACGGGTATCCGAACCAGCGACCCATGGATTAGAGTCCGACATTTTACCAATTGAGCTACAGCGCATCTTTTCTGAAAGTACATATAAGTGTTTCTGTGAGAAATAAAAATCCATGTTTTACTCTAAGTTGTGGGGGAAGAACTTGACTGATATAATGTATGAATATATCTCGGCCTGACGACCTCGACATATACATACACTATATTGAACTTGTTCTCTCTGCCTACCCCAGCAGCGTTCAACGTTTGGTTTATACATGTCACGTCCTCGTTAAAGCACGCGGTTTCCAAAATTAGCTCTTCTCTACGAGATATGCAAATACAGGTACTTTCTCATGTTCGTATGTAGATTAATGCTATGGAAACAAAAAGGCCAGACCTGCCTTATTTCTTTTTTTTACTTATTTTCAACAATCGTGTATTGTATTTTATATATTGCATGCTTAAAAACTAACTTTTTAGTTTACCGAAATATGCATAATTTGCGTCATAAATAGTTTGTTTTATTTTTTAAAACACTAGCTCTTTAAGATATACCGCAACTTACGCCGAACGACCCAGGTAAGAGTCGGGTGCATCCTAGACTCGAGTTCAATTTGGGATTCCGGACTTTACAATAATAGGATACAACTCGTATTGACAATTTGGAAGACGTATTAATTATGATGTTGCTCTCACCTCTGGCACTCTTTCATTAGTGCAAGCATGGGTTCATGCTATTGCTTTTGTATCATGCATATTTGAAGTCTATATACACTACTATTGTAGAAATACAAAGAAGAACGCTTCCACGTGACCTCATTTTGATCAAACTGTTTTCGCAACATATACTACGCGATACCCATTTTTAGTTAAATTGTTCTACATTTAATACCTTTAGCGAGGTCTGCTAGCTTTCATAATACCGAACGCCATCCCGTTTTTCCTACATTTAATCTACCCACGTCCTTGCTCACGTTACCTTTCAAGATACAACTCCTGCATTTAATACTGCATTCTGATTGGTCAACCAGAAATGACGCATATGATCTGCAGTTTTTAACGCGTGTATACTATTATATGCCATAACAATTTACGCTAATCATCGAAGAAGAAAAGGTACTAACATTTGTATACAAATTTTCTAAAGTTTTGCGGAATTGTGGGTGGGTAGGCATATTCACAGATCTGAGAGACAGTGCAGTCGGTGAATGCGATTTCGAGTAGGCCAACTTTAGGCCAAATCTAGGCCGGCACTTCGAGTATTCCGGTCTGCCACTTCGTACTAGTGTCCCAAATTAGTATATAGTGCAGCCCTAAGTTCTTTACCCTAATTTCCCAGAGCATGTAATAGGAAAATGTATAATTTGCATGACTGCAAGACAAGAAACTTAAACTATATGGGTTTCTTTTGCTGCTACCAGAGAGACATTCAGAAAGTATCAATAAATTACAATATGGTAATTACAATGGGCCTCCAGATTGTGATGCACACAAACAGAAATGGCCTTTCAAGATAAAATACAGAAGAAGCGTGATCTCTTTAATGTAAACATAGCAAGATGCCCCAAGTACTGACTTCCAATGTTTGTTTAACAAGGCATAGATAATGAAATAAACGATATGATGTTTTTTCCCATCTCCCTAAAGGCATGATGAACAAGAGTATTGATAAAGCTCCATATGTCTGGAATATGTGCACCCACTTGATATTATACAAATGTGAGCGGGCACTACAGTAGAATAGAATTCCCATAAAGTGACTACACATACAGCAGATAGTGCCAAATGACTATAAACAGAATTCCGTGCTACTCTTACCTGTCAAATGGAAACAATTTGGGAAACATTTATCTATATTGCATACCTACAATTAATAATACAATCTTAAAGCACGGTATACTGGCATGTCTGTGTAGATAACTGAAACTCGCTCAACGTAAGTGAAATGTAAAGGAAGATGTGTAAAATGTCATATGCCTAAAGATTTTTCTAGTCTGTATGCACAGAAAGAAAGAAATGAGAGAGAAAGTGAAGAAAGAAAATCGATATTCTAAATTCATTATATTGCCCAAGGAACATTCAATAACGACGAAAATACTTTAACGTGTTATATTTCTGCTTTTTGATGGTTCTATAAAAAGTACACAGAATCAAAAACGAATCGATACAAAGCGTCATGCATCCGAAAATTAGAAGGTGACAGCGGATGCTGATACCTGACACTTTTGCATTATCGCTAACTTTGCAATACACTGATACAATTAAGATGAGAAATAAAGCACATCTTCGATTAGATCTACAGCTTTTAAAATTTTGTTTTATCGTGTTACAGAATATAATCATATGTACGTAATCTGACATCGAAACCCTTCCATTTACGTAGATATGATCACAAATTTTTTTTACACTGTACTAAATACGATTGGTTGTGGGGGGTGGGGTGCTCGTAGGAGCAATGTTCTCCCTCGGTAGCTGATAACCGTCTAACGGAAGTTTGTTGAGTACTGTACTGAAGTTGAAAAGACTGATAATTCCAAATTAAATGAGACAAAGCCGACATAGACCGAATAATTTAAACAGGTCAAAGTTTAGAGATAAAGGAAGGATACGTAAGACTAACGTTGCATCATCAAAGCATAATTTTTTAATTTTATTAAATGAAATACAAAACCAGTCTCAGGGTACCAGTTACCAAACGAAATTTCTTTTAAGTTCTAACAAGAACACTGAAAACAAGATTTATTATAAATATGAATGTAATTTAATATACGTGAATAATATCTTGTGAGTTTAATTTGGTTCGTATTTAATTAGCCATATACAAGTCCACTGTATATAATTACAGTGAGCGGGGCACGAGTCTTTATTAGAATACTATAGTCAACTACAGCGAAAACAGTTAGTCTCTGACTAGGACAAAAAGCTGAAAGGTTAGTATCTAGATAGTTTATTCGTATCTTAGCTTTGAGGTCTTGTGTTGCTATGATTTTGATCGCGAAATATTCCTGAAACGAATAATTGGAATAATTGCCAAATAATCATTCTATTTTGAAATGCACTTTAGTCTGTGGTTGTCGAAGTAGTATGGTAGATATGCACATGTAAAGTAAGTAAGTGAATATATGGTCGCAGCCTATATTTTGATTGATCCAGAAACAAAACCCTTGAACCCGTTAGATTTTAATCAGATGTTAAACGTAAATATGCTATTCAAGTGTTGCCTTTGATGTTATTATGGGATTTAGCACCATTTTTTAGTACAAGATAGGCTATACACGGCGGCCAGCATAACTGGTGGAGGAAAAACCCGGGGAAACCCAGGGAAGAGCCACCGACCTACGGAAGCTAACTGCAAGCTTTCTCACGTACCCATATTGGCCGAGCCTGGACAAGTATTGTCAAAGTTTTCGTTTATGTAATGGTCTTTAATGGAACTGTCACCTTTAGGATTCATGATTTGATTGCAATGTTGTTCTGAGTTCAATTTAGAGAAATATAAGTAATGTCAAATTTTAAAAGAGGCTTATATTACAATATCTTAATTTTGACTACACCGCTAAAACTTATAAACTTTTTATATATGCCATTTACAGAAAGGGCAAATCTTATATTTTGAGAACATTATATTCAAATTTTAAAAATTAAAATTATCTGTAAAACAAACATTCTCAGCGCTGAATAATGAATAGCTAGGCATCAATATTTTTCACAACTATGTAAAGTGAGATCATTGATATTCTATTCATTTCTCACAGCGTCATTTTTAAAATTGTTTAATGTCAGGGGATATGGACTTTATTCAATATTCATAAAGATAGGATTCTCATTGACTATCTGCTTGGAATACTGACAATGCTTAAAGCTACAGTGTCATTGCTTCTTGCAGAAAATCATGTGCCAAATCATCTAAAAAATACAGACATTTGAAAGATATTTGTCTTAAACATCGTTGGGTTCCATTCAAATCAGATAATATCGATCTTTCATCATATTATGACTCGTGTAATTTCTCCCTTGAACTAAAAACTGCGGCCATTTATCACACGTGTTCGAATGAATCCGATAATGCTCAACGAAATCCACGGGTCGACCAATTTCACTAGACTGGGGCACATGATTTGATGACATCACCGCTGTAGCCATAAGAAGCCAACACCATGCTATCTCTAATATGGTAAGTAATCTTTATGTGCCACACTATTTTCAGTTTGCGTTTGAAATGATGCAGTACACAAGCTAGCATTTACGAGCATTTTTTCTTTAAATGCATAAATGACGTGCATTATTTTTTACAAGCCCGTGTCGTATGCTTACCAATGAATATGGAAATCTGCAATACTTGGGTTTGTCTTCAGCAAAAGTTGGCCGTTCAAGGCATTCCAGCGCCCAAACTGATCACCAATATTCACCAGTCTTATTTTATCTAATGCACATTTCTTCGTCTCAGATCCGCTCAAATAAAGCGGACATGCTTCTCTTCATTCCCTTTCGAATCTATTTGTCCGCCACGAGCGAATATTGTTGTTAGATTAGTCGCTGAAATTTGTCGAATGTATCACATCACTATTTTTTGAGCATTCCCGAAAAGGAAGGGAATTACCAGCGACTTCGGTGACCAATTATGGGTTACTACCTCTTAATTGAAGACTGACATCCTAACATCTTGATTATTTCAAAGAACGGTTCATTAAAGATAGCTTTTTTAACAAATCATTTCCTCCATTCTTTGCAAGCTTTAGTTAGATTGGAACAAATAGTGAAATTTATGGGGGAAAAACGGCGACATTGGTGCTTGAACGTGGTTATGATTGATTCAAGCAACTGAAGATGATGTGGCATACAAGTAACAGAGAGTGTATATAAAGCTTACAAGATATAAACACGACTTAAACTGGACTTAATGAGACCGAGAGATGAAGAATGTACAAGACAGTCTACACTGTCTACTAAGCCATTTGAAACTGTCAGAGGAAAAAAATGCATGAAAAGAAATGCATGTAAATGATGTGAAACGTATTACTTAACCTGTATGATTAAATCAGATGTTCAAAAACATTAAAATAAAGTCTAAAAAAAAATGAACTCCTTGCCTTGTTAATTTTAGTTGAAATCTTACTTGCCAAAGTGTTGCATTGTTGCAGAAACCGAGGTCACATTATTAGGAATTATTTGACTTAATATTTGCTGATTGACACTCTTAAATGTATACCATAACCGTTCACATACATCAATTGGAATTAACCTTGTAAAATTAATCTTAAAAAGCACAGAGTTACCTATCCCATAATGGTATGTTCAGTCTTATACAGAATTCAAGTTACCAGAATTGTATTTATCATCTGGCTGAAAATAGAGGACCTAACAAGTACTTATTAAGCCATATGCACTGTAACATTCAGAAATGTTATTTCCATCTTAAATTAACTTCTTTTTGATTACATCTCTTAATTTACTACTTTGCTACCCAGCCTCTCATTTTTGTAGTTATTTAACCTGTATATGATCTGGAAATTGAATAGATTTCGAGGAGGAATATTCACTTTAATACATGTTCAAAGCTTTACATTTCTAAGTGTCACTAAGTAAATTCTAATGTTTTTTAAAATGCTAGCATACAGTTATTTTCAAACATCCATGTCCAGCATATTTTCACTTCATTTAATTGCAGAATAGTGATTGGTAAGATTCAAGAAATATACATTTCTGTCCTGGTCCAGTCTGGTACTGGGAACAAGGTGGAAGAGTTGGATTACCTCAGATTCAACCCAGCAGTAAAGTGATTATACAATGTCCTCATGAGGACATGCCCAACTTCTATGGCAAAAATAGTACTACCACAATGTGACAGTATTTGAAAGCTGTCACTTGAAAGGTCAATGCCACTATTCAGAGAGGAAGAGCTTCTTTAAAATTGGAGTTTAATATTAAAGGACCACCTTTATGGTTCTGACATTTAAAAGTTTTGCAATCTGCTATGAAACATAGTGTTATCTCAACACAATAAATGATTTCAGCATGCTATTATCTTTCATAAGAACTATCCAGTACCTGACACTATTGCTGGCATATCACTATTCAGTCTTTCTTTACTATGTAAAGACTATGCTATCATGCATCACTTGCCATGGACTAAAAAGAATGCCAAACTTGCACAGACCCAAACAAACAGTTGTTTTACATATCACTGCTTGGTCAAGTTTGCTGTCTAACATTTGGCATTTTTTAAGTTTTAGAAGAATTTAATTTATCTGTTAAAACATTTTTAATATTGTAAACTTTAATTTAAAATTCTATTATAATTAAATTTATCAGTTTTCCTTTAAATAATATTTACAGACACAATATATCTTATATTTAAATAGTAATAAGTTGCTTCGAGAAATTCTTAAAATAAAAGTAAGATATAGCAATTTTTTAAAAAGCAGATGGTCCCAAAAATTGCACATATTCAATACCAAAACCAGTTTCTAAAGGCTGTCAAACTCCAAACTGGACAAAATTATTCCAGTTTTCTAAGTAAGCCTGAATTATGTGTAGCATGCATATTCAAGAGCTTGATTTAAACTAGCTACAAACTGATAGTCTGACAGCAGTCAGACTAGGATTAAAAGATAGTCTAATAGTGGTCAAACTAGGATGAAATGATAGTCTGAAGCTGGTCAGAGTAGGGTAAAATGACAGTCTGACAGTGGCCAGACTAGGGTAAAATGATAAAAAGATAGTCTGACAGTGGTCAAACTATGATAAAATGTTAGTCTGAACCTGGTCAGACTAGGGTAAAATGACAGTCTGACAGTGGTCTGACTAGGGTAAAATGCTTCTCTGTCAGTACCAAGCTGAGTAGTTAAAATTGAAAGGTAGGCTTTGTTTGACTGTCTTCCATTATGCAATATTCCTGAAAAGAATTTATTTTTACCACTGAATAACTAGGGAAAACAATTCACAAAGTAATTTCATATGCTTTTTATTGTGGTTGTAAAAGTGGTCTGACATGCGAAGTCAATGTGCAATATGGTCATAGCCCTATGTTCTGACTGATCCTCTGACAATCTTGACCCCAGTAAAAATAAACAACTATTCTTGGCAACTACTGCAAGGTGTTGATGTGCATTGGTTTATAATAGCACAGTCACATCCAAACAGTCCTTGTGCAATTAGAAGGTCACTAGTAATTCAGCTTGGTGAAATACATGTATAACATGTATATAGTATAGAAGACAATTACTGTTTGTCCTACTCCAAGTACTTAACCCCACTTCAATCATACTATCTACTCTGCATTTCAACAAAGAATTGTTTATTTTGACCATTCTCAAATATGAACTGAATATGTATAATTTTTGCTACCTGATACAATCTAGAATGATAGTAATTGCATATAATGAGCACACCTGTTAGTGTCTACAGCAGTAAACATTTATCAATGTCTTCATAAATTTAGCCCACATAAGATTTTATGATACTATTGTATACTGTTTATGTAGCATATATGACCTGTCATTTTAGTGTTCAATATTGATCATGTTCATTCTGTTGTATGTGTTTAGGAAATCAATAAATAAATATTGATCATTCTTAACCATAGGAAAGGTCAGAATTATTTTATTACTGTCTGCATGGGTTTTGTTTTATTCATAAAGAGATATGTCAATATGAGTGATAGAACACACAAAAAACAGTTGTCTTGAACTTTATTTAAAATTTTCAAGTAAATAAATGAAAAGATCATTAAACTATCAACATCTGCCATTCAGTTATTTGACTAAGATGGTGGAAACATAAACATACATGAAGTATAGATAGAATTATGCAAGGGTATGGTTTTATATACAAACTGTTTTGGCAAGGCACTTATTCCTTGGAGTGTTAAGAAAACTCAGGTATTGTGGAAACTGGGTGATAAATGATAAAAGATGCTATGAAGTATTGTGGAAAATGGAAAATGGCTGATAAATAATGTTCTGTGAGTACTGTGTAAACTGGGTGATAAAAGATGCTATCTGTGCTTGGAAACTGTCACTACTAAAGCAGCACACTGCATAGAATGTGTTTATCTTACTAATAAATTGAACGTTTATGTAAGAATAGTATAGCTATGGAGTATCAGGGTATTTTTTTTTCTCAGATAATCTGTTATGTGCCGTAGGTGGATAGGGTGTGGAGACTAGGGCTCCCCGTCCTTATAACTCTCGTAAAATTTGCGCAAAAACCGCAACGTTTTGTAGAATAGTTTTCATTATAGTTGATGGTCAAAAATGATTAAAATTAAAGGTTTCCATAACAAAGACTCCTCTCCTACTTGTTTATATTCAGCTCGCCACCAACTACCCACCACTCACCTACCCGAAACATCCCATTATCTCTGGATCCGCCACTGTGTACAATTGACTACAAAAGGCTAAAAGTTGGTAGGTTGCCCCCTTTCCCAACCTCGTGTGCGTCTTTGCTATACTATACAAATATGTCAACATGCGTGGTATTATAACTATAAGTATACATTTCTACTGCGAGCTGTGCTGTTATGTTATTGTTCGGTGTCTGGTTCTTTGGGGCAAGTCCTTTTCCCTAAATCAATGGAAATAAATTACAGATCGGGATGCACTAGAACATTTAATTAATAACATCTGTAATAAAGCGTTTGTAAATAAATTCAGAAAATAGTAACGGTAACAACTATTTAAAGCATTTAACAATGCTGTTCAACACCCCACCCCTCTCTCAGCGTCCCTGAACATTACCGCATATCCTTTCAAACCATACGTAAAACCTCCTTTCAAGGCACATTCCTGGATTTCTTCCACTGTCCTTGCATTGCAACTGGAATCTCCTACCGGTGAGGATTTCATCGGAAATGTGACAACCATATCCCATTTGTGATTATTGATATAGTGTGTGGACTGGTCTCCTTTCAACATGAAGGCAGTCTCTTGGGTCCTGGATGACGCAATAACCAAATACCCACCGCGCGCAAGAAACATCTGCATTGTCCAATAAAAAGCGGATTCTGCTTGCTTGTAATTTTTACAATGTTACAAGTTGCTTGAAAGCTAAGTTTTTCATTCTTTATTTTCATTGACAAAGATAAAGCAAATA
>QKMX01257534.1:461-10805 GCA_003401595.1 Venustaconcha ellipsiformis | reverse complement strand
AGAGATGAATTCATATACTCATGTTGTTGTGCATAAATGGCAATAAAATCATTTAAGCAGTGATTTTAACTGTTGTCACAATCATAATTATGTCTGAAAATGATGGAGAAATCAGGCATTTATTAGTATTAATACCAAACCAAAACTGAGCAACAATCAAAATTGGAGTGCAATATGTGTTACCAAAATAGCCTGCAAATCGGCCAACACACAACATTCAGGTCCCAATGCATACATAAACAAAATAGCAGCCAAAATTCTTACAATAATTAAAATCTTTTATTTAATGACATTATGCTCTGAAGCCTGTTGGACCAGTCTGTCATATTGCTATAGAACTCATACCACCACCAAAATGTTCATTGTATTGATCTGCACAAGAAATTTGTTAGAAAAGATAAAAATCTCTTCATTTTCTCATCAAAACATTCATTAATTTCACAATATACACAACTGTTAGCAGCTGTTATAAGAATGGAGAAATAAATCCATGTAAAATGGAAATTTTTGCCTTCTAAAGTATAAAAAAAAAGAAAATTTACATTTTTTTTAGTAGATAAGGAAATATTTTACTTGTAAAGTGGAAACATTATATTGTCACTTGTAGCTTTGTCATTTTTGCAATTCAATGTATCCACTTCACTCACAAAATATTTCTTTCTATCTACTCCAAAAATATATATAATGATCCCAGCACACATAAAATGACTCATACTCAATGGATTTCATCGTAACAGGATTTTCATGCACAATAATCTCAAGATGAACATCACTGGAAAATAAGTCTGCATTTAAAATTTGTCTTTGTATCATTGATTCTAACCATGACAGACAATGACTGACATCAATCTCCCTCAGATAACCAACCTAACAAAACAAACAAATTCTTAAGTATTAATTCAGAATGAAATTGGATCATCCTAAGTTTAACATCAATATTATTCTGATGCTCATTTCTTTCAACAGCAATTTCATATTCTTTATTCCCCCTGTTCTTTTATTATTCCCAGTACCATAAACTGCATCATATGATCTTTGTTTTTAATTTTTGGATCTAAGTATTATAAAGATGGAATCAAGAGTAATAACATATATCTAATATGTCAAACTGACACCTCAGTTAAAAATAAAAGTAATGTTTTGGTAATGGCAGCCAAATATCACCAAGCCTGCCATAATAGCAAAATTGACATCACATGCTGAGTAGTGTTAAAATAACATTACTAATGAAATTGTCTCCACAAATATCAAATGTTATATGTATGTTGTACACTAAAAGAAACTTGCCTATTTTGTGACTTTATTAATTTCAAACAATTATGAGAATTGTCCACACTGATCCAAAACTCCAGATTTTGCATTCATGGTTGCACATTTCACTAACCAACATACAGGAAGTATTTGAAGGAATAATGGCCAAATAAATTTGCATGTCGTTTGGAACAAGACATATGTGAAAGATTAATAGCCAACTAAATTTACATGTCTTGGAACACATACAAATAAGAATGTTTAATGGCCAACTAAATTTACATGTCTTTTATAACACATGACATATGTAATATATTAATGGCCAAATAAATTTACATGTCTTTTATAACACAGACCTATGAGAAGAATTAATGGTCAATTAAATTTACATGTCTTGGAACAAGACATATGTGATGGATTTATGGCCAACTAAATTTACATGCCTTTTGAAACAAGACATATGTGATGGATTCATGGCCAACTAAATTTACATGTCTTTTGGAACAAGACATATGTGATGAATTCATGGAAAAGTAAATTTACATGTCTTTTATAACACAGATATATGTGAAGAATTAATGGCCAACAAAATTTACAGGTTTTTTGGAACACAGATATATGTGATTGATTCATGGCCAACACAATGTATAGGTCTTTTGGAACACAGACATATGTGATGGATTCATGGCCAACTAAATTTATAGGGCTTTTGAAACACGTACATATTTGGACAACTAAATTTACAGGTCTTTGGGAACACAGACGTATATAAAGAAACCCCACACCACCTGAATTTGATACAAGACAAAATGGTTTGTGTCTGAAACCAAAATCTAACCCTTAGGTGGTCTTGTCCTATCCTAAATTAATGTGTAATGAAAATCTCTGTCATTTCCAAATATTACGATACCTGTATGGCATTAGTGAGGGTGTGTTCTTTATCAAGGCCCTCTGTTGTGAAGATGTCCATTCTTAATGTTAACTCCTCCAGTTGCTTGCTCTGCTCCTGCAACAATTGCTGTGCCTGCTCCTCACGGTGAAGAGCATTGTTAAGTTCTCGACAAACACTCTCAAACTTCTCCATTGGTACATACTGGTTACCCTACAAGCACCATAATGGATACAATTTTATAAAGTCTATACAATAGCTTACACTATACAATGATTTCTACACTTTTTAAAAGAGATGATTAAAAACTTTAAAACAGTCAATTATCTTTTAGACTTAATCTTTACTCTCCAGAACACATCTAATTTTGTCTACATTAGTCTCTCATGTACAAGTACATAGGTATTGTTACTCCCACATTTTTCAAAGAAAAATGTATTGATTATGTTCTCCTGCCCATTTGGATGTACTTTTGCACATGTGTATGTAATACTGTAAGACAGAAACTTCAAGCATTAGAATATGATGATTGGTGGTCTCAGATGTGAACAATGTTTCTGGAATTTGTATATCCCCTAGCAGAGCTAGGGTGGACTTGGAGTGGGTAGGTGGGTGACACACGCCTATGTATAATAGATAGTGGGTGGGGTGGGGGTGGATGTGAGGGATAGTAATAACTTGAGAAAGCAACTTTGCTTCAGACTTCTAGTTTGTTGTTTGTGATATTAAAGTGATCTACATCCATATATACACATTAGAGTTTTTTCCTGGTATAATTTTTTCCTGGTATAATTTGAACCCATCCTACAAGTAATGGAAACCTAGTTCCCATGCAATATGCAATAGTGCCCAAACCCTCAAAGCCATGTGCTCATCTCTAAAAAGGGATAGTACAATATCAAAGGTTAGGACAAGAGCACAAGACAAAAGAGCTTATCTATTGGACTGAGGAAAAAAAACCCCAACAATACAGTTTTCCCTCTCTTACACAGCCACTCCTTCTGCACCTTGAAAATGGCTGCATAAGATAGGCAGTTGATTGAGAGGGTAGGACAAGAAGTATGAAAAGTATACGCAGTAAGAAAGTTACATATAACTCTGAAGCATTAAATATCTTCATTCAAATGTATCATTAATTATTAAAAGATTCCTTTTTGTCTTAAGAACAGATTTACTTCAAGTTAGCATATATTAATAGTTCTTATTCTTTTCTTTAAGTGTGAGTAGGGTATTGTTGGCATATTCATTGCCAAACCATTCAGAAATACCACTTAAATCTGGTACATACATTGATTGGCATTGGAAATAATTCGCTTTCCATTTACTCCATTTTCCCACTGCTGCAGAAGATTCTCCTTTTCTATTATGTCATTTATTTGAGTCTTCTCATGATAATAGATTTTAGCAAAAATTCTTGAACACTATCAATTGTCATCAGGTCGAATAACCTTTGCTTTATCTTTCAAAGTATTAATTCTCTGTTTACAAGATGATATGTTAAAGTTTTGTAATGATTTCTTCCCTATGTTGCTAATTGTGCAGCACTGCAATTTCATTATACACACAAAACTTCTGCAGAGTAGACAAAATGCTTTATTTATAAGAAGTAATACACATAGGTATCAACTTGTAGTTACCTGTAATTTGTATGGTTTTTCCCATGTTTATCAGTGTACAGCTGTACAACCATTTTGTAAATATTTTTGGATACATTTTTTGTAAAAAAAAGAATTTGTTTTGTTATGTGTGCATCTGGGACTCAGGACCTAATTTGTTTTAAACAGAGAATTCAACAAGATCAGGTTGGCTCAAAACAACCAATCAAATCATACTGAAAACTGCACTTTTCCTTTGTCCGATAAAGAAACAAGTTTCATTTCATAGTTCAACTCCTATTGTGTGTGAAGATCTGAAATTTGACACTTACTTGGATTTTTAATACTGACTAACTACCTGTGTGGTAAGTAAAATAAAAAATGTAAAATGTTGGGTAACAAAAGTTACAAATATTATGATAAGCATAAACCATTTACAGTAAATATCAAGCGCCCTTTAATTCATTAAATACAAAAGCACACACACACAATGTATAGAAAATACATTTTCTAGTCTTACATGATCTGTGGTGGCAACATCATCCCTCTCACTTATGACTTCCTCTTTCTCTGGACCAAATTTCTCATTTTCCTCTTTCAGTCGAGCCACCTCAAGCAGCAGAGCTCGCCGCTCTACCTCTACACTGTGAAGCCGCTGTGTAAAGTCCAGGATCTGATTTTGTAATGTGATAAGAAGGTCCTACAAAATATAAAATATTTTGCTGGATGGGTCACAAGGTCATTCAGAACAAACAATATAATAGGCCTATGATTCAAACCAAGAAGTAAGGAAATAGTTACTATGAATACTTGTATGGTTATCTTTGTGGTTATACCAAAAGTGACATTCTGCTACTACTCAAATTTGTGGGTGGCAAAGGGTGTCATGTTGCCCTGACATATACCATATTTTGCTGGCCTAAAAAGCAAAACTTTCTGACCAGAAAATCTTAGCATTGTCTTATACTCCAAATCAACTTATATATGGATTATCATCTGAATCGCTTTATCATATTTTTTGTATGGAAAGATAATTCTACAAAAGTATGAAAAATAATGTGTAAAAATATTTCATTTTGGAGTAGAGATCATGTATGAAAAAATATAGGATCTGCGCATTTTAAACAAGTATTCCAAATTAACATATATCAGATGTAATTACGCTAAAGCATCATGCACCAGTAATAGACATTATTTGTAATATACATTATTTAAAAATGATTACATATATGTGTGTTAGAATTTATAAGTTAAAAGATGAATAACCATGACAAAAACATATTTCATCAGAATTTTCTTCTTGCACTTAATTATCAAATAAAACTTATGCCCCACTAAGAGACAGACAGACAGACAGACAGGCAGACAGATGTCTTCATGATTGTAAATCTGTATTGTATTGTTCACTTACCTGAAGACTGATCTTACTTATGTACAAGTGCAGTTCCATATTCCATTATCAATTAATACCACTAGGTAAGCAGTTCCTTCTAGTTATCCATTATTCAAGAATCACATGGATTGGCACATTCTAATTAAATATGCTACAGCTGTATTCAGTCATTCCAAACAAATACATGTTTGAGGTCAAGATTTGGCAGACCAGATTAACAAGGCTACCAATAGGGAAATGAGACTACCCATACCATACCATATAATGAAATGAAATGCTAGGTGGTTAATCATGTACATTTCTCAGCCAGCAACATCTTTTGAACTTGCAGATTGAACTGACAGCAATTTAAAGTAACATCTAGCATCAACAAAGATAAAAAAAAACAATTGCTGACTAAGTACAGGAAGAGTACATGCACTTTTAAAAAAATCTCATTTGTTGGGAATGAAGTACTTTTACCATTATTAATCAATACCACAGGGTAGGTGATTCATTTTAGTTTTAGTTAACACTTGCATTGTCCAAGAATAACCTGGCTTTGTTGAGGTATTTACATGCTAATTAAATATGCTTCTGCTGTATTCAGGTTTTACAAGCTAACACCTGTTNGAGGTCAAGATTTGGCAGACCAGATCAGATTAGTGAGGCTACCAATTGGGAAATGAGGTTACCCATGAGGTATTATGAATATGGTACCATATAATGAAAGAAAATGCTTGTCACTTGTGTAAATTTCTAAACCAGTGATGAAAAGATCAATAAACAATTGCTGCCTAAGTACAGGAAGAGTACATGCACTTATAAAAAAACTTATTTGTTGGGAATGGAAAGGTCACTGCACATGGAAAGAAAATTAGCATGCAAAATGGTCATTCTTTGGATTTAACCTAAATGGAGTCTATGTGGATATAAATATTATGAATATAAAAACTCTTGCTGAGTATGGTATGCATTTTCATAGTTAACATTTACTATTTAATTTGTTAATCTCTTTGAGAAAAACTTCAGCATGGGGGCCGTAAGGTAAAAAAAAACATGAAGAGCTGAAATCCCTCTCTCATATCAGGCAATAATATTTTATTTTGATCACATGGTGCAAGAAGAAAAATGACATGGAATATACATACCTCTCTCTCTATATATTGCTGGTAGTATGAAATAGCATATTTATCTTTAATATTTATGAAACTGGAAGTTACTACAGTTTAATTCCACACAGCATCATGAATTGTATCCTATCTGTTAATTCAATAATTTTTCATCGTCATTATATGTAGGAAAAAGAACATAATACATCTAAAATACTTTGTGTTAAATAAATTAGGTACTTTCAGTTAAATTTAATGATCCTTACCTGAAAGGTTATAGAGTTACAGATAGGATAAAATTCACGATGCTGTGTAAAACAAAGTGAAAAAACAAAACAAAGCCAAGTTCTTGATCTGGCCTCACCTCATTGACTTATATATGGATNNAGGATGGAAAATTTGCCAAATTTGCTCATTTGACTTATACTCCTCATTGACTTATAGGCCGGCAAATACGGTACATTATTATTCAAATTTGTGGCTTGTAGTAACTACAAAATCCATATAAACTTGGTATAACATGACTGAATCTTTTTTATAGTATACTACATTTTCAGAATTGATGACATAAACTATCAGGGTTGATGACAGACTCTAATATTTGGGCAAAATGATTAATCTCTACAGTCATCAATCAAAACTATTAGCGTTCAGACTCAATGAAAAGATTACAACATTTCATTCATCCGACTCAGATTATATGTCTCAAAAATTAAGAGTTACCGGTGATGCATTAGTGTGACAGTATTATCATTCTTTATTCAAACTGACTTTGGCAAAATTTTGGGAAAATTTATAAACCAATGTAAGTCTCTGTAGCACCATGTCTTAAAGAAAGTCACAGTCACAGAGGCATGAAAGTTTGCATCTGTGCAATGTGCCAAAAATTATGATCCTAAACCAACCACCAGAAATTGTGATGTTAACCCAATCAAATAATGTGTTAAAAATGCATTATTATTATTATTATTATTATTATTATTATACTAAGCTGCCAGTGAATAAACTCCAGTCTAACCTCTTCTAACCAGTCAGTCATGTTGAACTTTCAAAAAATATTCTTGGAAATAGAAATAGTTATAAATAAAGCATTTTATTCAAAATTACAACAGTTATCTCTAAGGTAAAAACCTGTGGTGAAGTGAGGTGGCATCTATCTTCAACTGGTTTGTCCCTCAGGATCTTAGCAAGCCCCTTTCCAAGGAGCCGGATCAAGGAACTCCTCTCCCTGAAGCCTATGTCTGGGCGTATGATGATTTTCTCATAGTATCGCCCCAGTCTCTCAAAAAGCTTAGTGAAAGCTGTCCTAGCTGCATTGACAACAGATCTGATCTCCACAGTGCCAACTGGAATAAGGGAGGTAAATCACTTCAGATGTTATGAGAAGAGTACTGAGAATGGTACATTATAATCCCACCCTATTTTAATAGCCCCTGAAATCTAAAGACTTCTTCCTTACTCCAAGTGCAAACCATCCATAAAGTTTGGTAACTATAGACAGTGGAGAACTCAAGTTTTTGTGCAGAAACAAAATAAACTGGTAAGAGACACAATGACAAACAGATAACAACAAAACATACAACATTTGCCTTATAGCAGATGTATAAACTCAACAAATCTGAATCCATCTAGATTAGCAGAAGAGATAATATGCAAGCAGGTGCAGTATCACAGCTATACTTTTATATGTGAATAAGAAACAATACAGTGAAACCCCACCATAACATGCTCAATTAACTGATCTTTGTAGTAGTGATTCAACAAAGTCAATTGCACAGATGAATATTCCTAAAATTATTTGACACTGCTATATAAAAAGTGTAAATATAACAATTGTAAAACAAATTAAATGTGCTACCATGATCATACAGCCAGGCAGGTAAATCGACAATCATCATGTAATCAATCAATTAGTGAATCATCCACTCTCCAAAGCGTTTGCTCCTTAACTATTATTCGTGAATAAAGGAATTATGTACTACATTCAAATAAGTATTGAATCTAGCTGAAAAAATTATAGTTGTCTGAAATATATCAAAACACCACTTATTTTTTTAAATAAATACACTGCTTGTTGTTTGAAATATATACAGAGACTACTGCTTAATTACTGTGATACATACTGGTGCATACATACTGAACCATAAATGTTTTTTTATCTTTTGGAACATAATGGAGACACATCATGATATATAATAAAATAACTTGTTTCTTTGTGTAAAACCTTAAGATGCATCAGTTTCTTCAGTTATCTGATTTGTTGTGCTGTTGCATGATAGAAATATGTATGCATCAGTTTCTTCAGTTAACTGACTTATGCTGTTACATGATAGAAATGTGTATGCATCAGTTTCTTCAGTTAACTGACTTGTTATGCTATTGCGTGATAGGAATATGTATGCATCAGTTTCTTCAGTTAACTGACTTGTGCTTTTGCATGACAGGAATATGTACACATCAGGTTATTCAATTAAATCACTTGTTCTGTTGCATGATAGGAATGTGTATGCATCAGTTTCTTCAGTTAACTAACTAGTTATGCTATTACGTGATAGGAATATGTATGCATCAGTTTCTTGACTTGCTGTGCTATTGCATTATAAGCTGCATAGCATAATGGCACTCTAAAGACCCTGACCATTGTTCTATGCCAGATTTCACTGTATGTAAAATTTCTAGCTTTGTTTTCTAACTTTCAATATATATCTAAATTTGTATTTAATTATAACGTATAGATCTTGTAAGATTACTGAAATCTAAGTACACTGAATTAGAGCAAACTTTGTGTGTCTGTCCTTTTAGAGAAATATTTCCAATTTTTATGTGAACCCTTCACCAGACAGATTTTAAATGGCTATGTTCTTACCTTTTTTAAAATAATGACTTTTTGTGAGTGCATATTTAAATGATTTTATCAAAATCAATTGAATGATTTGCAAGTTCTTTGAGTCTCATTAGCAAAAAGAAGAAAACAAATGTTTAAATTTTTTGGTGAGTTTTATAAATTTCAAATGCAATTAATGCAAATATGATTCCATTTAGTACAAAACAAAACCCTAATTTAATCACTAAACCAGTCAAAATTTGTGGAAGTTTGAATAACAGTCAGACACTATTAATGTTACAACTTTACCACTGACATCATTATTTTACATTTATGTCATGTGACTTCATTGGTTATGTATTAAAGTATTAAAATTAGTACACAGTAGAGTCATTTATATAACTCCATATATTAAAACAAAACAAGAGTCATTTATACAAGTCCAAGTATTAACACAAAATAACTTATTAATGTTAAAATCCTCACCTTTCTCTTTGCTACGAACTTGAGTAAGAGTATCTTGGAGTTCAGCCATTGAAGACATCAGAGTACTGAGGAGTTCTGAACTCGAAAGCCAATTTAACAATGCTGTCTCTCCTGGATGTTCCCCTTCCATTTTACAGGTATCTTCTTCTGCTGGTTGAAAATTAATACTTAACGTGGGTTTTGTTAAATGCATTTGTTTTATTGCTTGTAAACAGCATTAAAATACTTAGTTTTAAAGATAGAAAATCCTGGCATATCAGGGAGCATTTATCTCAGGAAGTCTGGAAATATCAGCATGCAATTAAGGCAAAAGGTCCTTGTATATCAAGGTGCATTTTTAAGGCAGAAAGTCTTGGCATGTCAGGGCGTAAACTTTTAGGCACACAGTAATATTATACCAAAGTTTAAGTTTCTGAAAAGAGCAATTGATGTGGATGCTTTTCGAGAACTGGAACACAGAATTTTAACACTGTTGATGATTCTACCATCATCAAAGGAAAAGTCATACCAATGTCTCATCATTCACAGGCAGGACAAAAACTGACTATACATTTATGTATGTCACAGTATGATTCCACTTTTTTTAAGGACTATCCATTAGTTCAGAAATAAAATTCACTTCAAACGTCAATGTTAATGCAATGCAAAATCTAATTGGCCAAATATCCATGACCATACAGTACTAATATCCATCACTGTACAGTTCTAACACCCATGATTGTATGGGGTTATAATACCCATGAATATATGGTTAATTTTCATGACTGTACAGTTCTTGTTGTTGTTGTGGGGCGTAATGCCATTTTTCAGCACAC
>QKMX01257354.1:874-23027 GCA_003401595.1 Venustaconcha ellipsiformis | reverse complement strand
ATATATATTCTTGCATGCAGTGGATTATACATCAATAAGATCTGCAGAACTTTGCTAAATGAAATACAATATATATGCAGTCTAGAACATTGATAAATGAAATGGAATGTATATGCAATGTATGTATATACAGTTCATCCCCACCCCCATTATAATGCATTTCTGGATATAATGCAGTGCTACTTTGGATCACATGACCAAAATCATATGAATGCAAAACAATTGAGGTTGAAAGAAAATGAGGTTAAATTTACTCATATCTTTTTTTCATATTAAAGGCACTATTTCCTAAAAGACGTTAATAGTGCCTGCTGTACTACTACACATCACGCTGTTCTCAACATAGCGCGGTTCCATATATTCATGGTCAGTGATTATGGACCGCAACTACCATTTTATAACAAGGGAGGGCCATACATCTAGTATATTTTCATACATTTACAATGAACTTTTTGAAGTGCCAATTATCCATAGGAATTTTATGGGCTTTGTAACCAATATGAAGTGTGGAAGTTTGTCACTGGTTTTATGTTGTTTTGGGGTTGTGGCAAGATTTTAGAAGAAAAAAAAAGTATTCATTAGAGTTGTTGTGTGGAGTTGATTTAGTGCTTTTATTGCTTGATAAAAAGATTAAATTTAGAACAAGTATATATTTTATCATCACAATCAGAATGAAATATAGACTTTTCCCTCAAATACACAGTACTTATAGTCTGTCTTCATTCAAGACCATTGTAATACAGTTGAACTGATAAAATATCTTGTTATCCAGGTTTATGGGTTATGTAATACTCTGCTACTTGGGAATTTATCTGATAACTTATATATGGGCATACAGCTTGGAATGAAGCTGTTACGATGTTACCTAGTGGAAAGCTCACAGAACATGCATTAATATATTTTATGACTGGGTTTACAACTTATTTATCTTTCTAGATCTTGTCTGCATTCACCATGATAAATTAACTTGTTAACAGCAGGTCTTGCATGTGCTGGTTTTGTTAATTACATGTGCATTAATCAAGCACTGTCTTTAAAAGTCACTTTCAACTATTTAGTTTACATTTGATTATTATGTGCCAAATAACGGATGACTACCAATATTGTAGTTGAATTGAGTAATGGTCATCGCTTTTAGCACAGGAAATTACACAGGTGTAGTTATATTATTTGAACGTAGACCCAGAAAATAGAACAACTGCAGCATATTTCCAGGTGCTTTTTAAAAAAATTCTTTATCTTTATCAGCCAAACTGCCAACTAAAATTCATTATTGAAGTAAATGGGAATTTTTTTGCTTGAAGACATAGATGTATAGACTAATTTTGTACAGTTCATTTAAAGTTGGGAAACAAGCAAGATTCTGTATATACTGAGCAACACATGCCTGCATTGACAATTAGCACAAGAGTTAAGGTAGTATTCTAAATAAGTTGATTTAACTTTTATCAGATTATTCATCTGACGAGTTTTTCAGCTTCGATAGAGGTTCAACATCATTTCAACCAGGTCCATGATTAGTTATGATGCAGCATATAATGCCAGTTTTAATAGACTCAGCAAGTGATGAGTGTCTGCTTTAAATTTCATATCCCATGTGTTCTGCCTAAATGTGAGGCAGATGTTTTTTCTTCTTAAAGCAGATCTTGCCACTGCCAGTTGAGTTGAAGGGGAGGTAACTCTGAAATATGTAACTCTGAAATATGTATGCATTGAAGAGATATGTCATTGTAGGCTTTATGAGTATGGGAAAAAAAAATATTTTATTGCATTCAGTTATTGTAGAACTGAAGAAAATCATATGAAAATTTCTGTTTGGTTTAAAGTGTTTTAAAAGTTGTCATTTGAGTGCCAGTAATCATTTTATATGCCAGTGAACATGAAATGTTAACTTTTTAAAACTATTTTACAACCAGTAACATCAAAACCCTTAACCATTCCAGAAGCTCTTGAATGTTTTAACCTTTATTTATTACTTTCACTGATAAGACTAAATGTTAATATTATCTTTCACAGCAAGGTCCTCCTTTAAAAAAAAACAACTTTATTTGCTGTACTCTGAACAAAATTACTTTGACAGACCTTTTCCCCTCAAAATTCCAGGGAATTTTTGTGGCATGATTATCAATGTTGAATGTTTAAAATGATATAGCTAAACCCTTTCACCAAATATGTCATTGTAGGGGAACAGCAAATGAAGAATTTTTAAAGGATGGCCTAGGAATTTTTTTTTTATAAATACTAACTTCACTAATTTATAATTTTTTCAATGCTTTTGCCACATGACCATTAATTTAATTTTAAATTTAAGTTTTATTTAAATCAAGTTTAATCTTAATAATAAATGTTTATTTTTGTTCAAATACTACTTCTGTGTTAACTTAAAAAGATAAACACTTGTTTTAAGGTTTATTAAAAGCAAGTTCACCATCAATAAAGAAAATTTAATTAATAAAATTTGTCTCTTTTTCAAATGGTGCTAACAATTTGTCCTAATTAATAGATAACTATCAACATTAAGTTTTATTAAAAAAGCTGGTTTAATCTTAATAATAAACCTTAATCAGGTGAATAATTAAAATGAATTTTTGGTCAAATGCTGACTTTTGTTTCTTGGTTCAAAATCAGCATTTGGTCTCTATTTTGAAATCTAATTTTCCCGAATGTATGGAATTTTAATACATATTGGAAGTATATTAAATAATTATTGGTGATTGTTTCTTAGATTCTTCCTTCAAATTATTCTGTGAATAATTAGCCATGGAATCTTTCATTGTACCAGTTGTACACTTCTGTGCAGTTTTCACTTAAGTCAATCCAAGAACACTGTAACCTATATTTCCTACCACAGTGACTGGCATTAATCATTGCATTTAATTTAGTTTCTCAGACACTATTACCTGCAGTAGTGCAACTTGCTATGTGAATGCTTCATATGAAGTCCTATAGCCTTAAGTTAAAACTAGGTCATTGTGACCTATAACTCATGTCATTGAATTGACTGTTAAGGTTTGTGTTCAAGCTCAGATTATCAGACTGATATTTGCAGTCATGTAACTTGGTATGTAGATATTTCATGACAAGCAGGACACTCTTCAATCAAAGTTAAAAAAATGGGACCTGTATCTCTGGTTCCACTGATCATAACCATTACATTTTTGCTAAGTTTCTTAGGCATCAGATATGTCTTAATAGAACAAAAAACAAAATTCTGGAATGGCTCAACCACTTATGGCAAAACTTAGGAGAAATGTTTCTTAGATTTACTGTGTTATAAGTTTAGCAGCAGTGATTCCCCAAGCAGTTGTGTATATAGCGGTTCTATAGCAATATATGGAAATCTTATTTTGTACTTTTCCAGAACAGCTGAACCATTTTTAATTTGACATGGGTATAGCTATTTCTTAAGACATGTTTAATCAAAATTGTTTTCTAGGTTGCTTCACTGTTAGTAATGTTGCTTAATTAGGAACAGGTGAAGAACCAATGTTTGACTTCTTCTCTAGAATGACATAGAAAATTTAATCAAATTTGGCAGAAGTCATTTTTTAGGACATTATGTTGGACATGGCTACTTCAGCAGTGTTGTGACTTCCATGGTAAATTAATGGAAAACCCATTTTCAACTTCTTCATCACAATAACCAAGCCATTTTTATTTAAATTGGTATGAACATTTCTTAGAACATGCCCTGTCAAAGTTTATTTAGAGATTCCCCTAGCAACTGGGTGGCTTTCATAGCAGCTGGGTGAAAAATAAGAAATGACACTTTCCTTCCAACAGGTATAGCTAGACATTATTGTCATAATGCATCTCGTCCGATACGCCAAACTGTTATTAATATTTATTTAAAAAAACTATCATAGAACAACTTTCTTAGGCGTGATCGATGGAGTCTTAGCATGAACACTTTCACACTCAAATACAGTAGATGACAGTGCACCATCTAGTCCAGCTAAAGTTACTCAAAGTTGAAACACGCTTAAACATCATGTCATATGCTACCAGTTAGTACATGCTACTTATAAATTTTCATGATATATGATATGGGTATATTTCAAGCAAAGAAACATGCCTTATTTTTGCTACATTTGCATTTTTATCCAAGTTATGACAGATGAGCAATATAAGACCCACATGGTTCTCTTGTTACTTTATTTGCATTTTTCATGGACAGCTTTAACATATGGAAAGAATGATCACTTCTACACTAATTCATGTTTTTGAATGTATGTGTAGGAGATCAAGGCAGGTGGAAAATATGAGTTTATCAAGGATGGACACAAGCGTCGCCTTGTTATCAAGAACTGCAGCATCAAGGATG
Organism: Venustaconcha ellipsiformis; assembly: GCA_003401595.1. Taxonomy (NCBI): domain Eukaryota; kingdom Metazoa; phylum Mollusca; class Bivalvia; order Unionida; family Unionidae; genus Venustaconcha; species Venustaconcha ellipsiformis. Next base: position 18,703 of record QKMX01257354.1, on the reverse strand, counting down.
ATGCTAAATACTCCTGTAAAATGCTGAGCCAAGATACATCAGCACGCTTGTTTGTTGAACGTGAGTTTATCATTTATTGAATCTAATTTTTGTTTTCTCTTTGAAGCATACATGTGACATAGGCATCACTCTTAATGGTAGTACTGTAACCTTGACATTGGCAGTATTATATATGTTGTATTAATTTTGAAAATTGTTTTATTGCTGTTACTGCTCCTCAGCAAAATATCGTGGGGTTTACACCAAAATACTTATGATTCTAATTGATCATATATAAAAATGATGCCTATTTGAAATCCAGTATGCCATCATGGCAGCCATCTTATAATAATGGATGGTTATATTCATGTAGAGTACTCACCAGAAATTGTCTAATGATGTATAGTTAGTTCTAAATGAAAATGGTGCCAGTCTCAAACCTAATATGGCTGCTACAGCAGCTACTTTTAAATTCTCATTGGGGTCCAATGTGGCCATGTGGTCTGAGGCACTCACCTTTACCAATTGCTGTTATATCCTCTCTGTCCACATGGGTTTGAGTTTTGGGCTTGGCCAATGTGGTTATGTGAGGAAGCTTGCCAGTAGCACCGTGTGGGTTGGTGATTTTTCCCAGGATTTTTCCCTGTTCTTCATCTACCAGATATACTGGCCACCATGTTTAGCCTGTCATGTGCTGAAAAATGGCACTAAAAGCCATACAATTATAAATTCTTGTTTTTGTTCACATCATAGATGGTTTCAATACTAAGCAGTTAAAAAGTAAAAAAATAGTCTTATCTTGAATTCCTGGAAATTCCTTTTGGCCACTAGAGGGACATTGTTTTTGGCACGTGCTAATGTGTATTTTTTATTGGTATATCTAACTTATATTTTTTAAATAAATTGTTTTGAACTGCTCATTGTTTTAAAATGGTTGCTAAAAACATGGGATTATTAGTAGAGTAAAATTTGCCTGAAAATTTGCATCTGATTGTTTTAGCATGAATCAGCCTAGAAAATAAAACCTCAAGACTTTGTATTTAAGAGAAAATTTATTTTTACCTTGACATTGTAGCTGACATCAAATTCTTCAAGAAGCTTGAAGACAGAAATGAGCGTGAGAAGGGAACTCTTATGCTTGAATGTAAAGCTTCTAACCCTCACAGTCAACCAGTCAAATGGTTAAAGGATGGACAACCGATTAACAAAGATGATCAGTAAGTATTTATAGCACCAAATATAAAAACATGCTGCAAAAGTATATTTTATTGCAGTCCTTAACTGTAAACAATTTCATGATTTGTCCAGGCAAAAATTGACAACATGGAAAGGCTGGCAGTTAAAGGGGAAAAAAGGGCAGAAAAGACAAACAGATATATAAATAGACAAATGAATTGTAAGACATATGGTAGATAAAAGAGATAGAAAGATATGTATTCATGTACATAAAATGATGTATACACATCAAGATAGGACAATGAGGAATAAATAATTTTAAGGGAAGACAGAAAAATGGATAAAGTCAGATCAAACTTTGCAAATACTGTGTTTGTATTTATGTAAGCATTATTAGGAGGCCATAATTTTTGTTATGGACTCTTAAGTACTGTTATACCCACACACTGTCATCAGGGGTATTGTTATATACTTCATCCATTTATTCATCTTCCCATCCATATGCTTGTCTGTTCAATTTCCTAAACAATAGGGTGGCTTTTAAAAAAAAATTGATACTTATCCATTGGTAGCCATATATACAAGAATGTTAGTATCTTTCTTATTCATCAGGGTTCCCAGTGCTGAAATTTTTGTATAAAGCTGGAAAACCCAAAATGTGTGATGACAGATTTGAGCTTGGGATTCTTTTCAGGGAACTGTGGTAGCTTAATTGGTTGAGCATAAGACTTTTATTTAATAGTTGCAGGTTCAGCACCCACCAAGGCCAACCCAGGTTGGCCACCTCATTGTGTCTTTGGAAAAGGCATTTAACTTTTGTTAAGAACCAATAATGTGATAAAACCAAACAAAAGAGACAAAAACATATTCCTTTGTAATTGTCAGGAATGAGAGGTGTTGGGATTTAATTTGGCTAAAATAATATTATTTCCAGATTATGTAATATATAATAAAAGTATGGGAATCAGCAATGGTAAGTCATCATAATTGCTTCAGTTAAGATTACCAAATTTTACTGAATAATGAGTACAAGAGATCAGAAGAAGTTTTGATCATGGGAAGAAAGTTAGTATGGAATATGATATTCTAGCTACTATGATGGAATCAACTTCCCCGAATGATTTTTTTTTGTTTTTACAAATTGGGTTTGAGCACATCATTATGTAAAATATCTTATGGATCTTCGAATTTGAATGACTGGCTTAAGAACTCCATGAATTTAGAAAATAAGTTTTGTCATTAAAAGTTCATTAAACATTGATTTATAATTAAAAGTCCTTCAAGTTGTCAAACAGCTCCTTGAATTTACCTGAGCAGATACAAAACATTTCAACGAAATAAATTATATCATTTTGACATTCAAAATATTTTTGTTTTCTTATTTTCTGATGATAATGAATAAATAAATGGGATATAAATGGGTGGCTGGAAAAAAAAATGCTTTTCACCAGTATTTACAAGATGTAGTACAAGGCACAGATATATCATTTTCTTATATCTTTGTACATATTTATACAGTGATAAACAAAATACCATATGGAGTAAGCTCTTTTTCCATAAGAAAAATTAATCTTTTGAAAACTCTAGAAGTTCTTGAAAAGTCCTCGAATAAAAACCACCACAGGCCTGCATGAATTGTGGGATAAGTATCTTGATTGCTGTGAGTAGATAAATGGCAAGATAGATGGAGCATCTTTAAGCCTAAATTCTGTTTAAAAAATTAAGAAAATTCTTGGTGGATGGATCTGTAAAGGACAACACTGACTAAATATATACAACATTTCCTAGAACATTTTTTTGTAGACAGAAATCCTATGTTCTTGAAATTTTTTTTTTTATTTAGCCCATTTAAATTATTCATTTAAATACAGTCCAGATTAAAAATATTCACATGCCTTGTTTTCATAAAGTATTTTATTTAATTTAGTTCCAGATGTTTTTGTTTGATTTGAAAATTTGTTTATTAAGTTAAAAAATGACTGTTGAAGATTTTAAATTTATTAAAATACATCTATGAGAATTTTTCCTTGCTTTAACTGTGTTTCTACCAAACTAGCAATACTTCATGTAAGAATTTTTTTAAAATAGTTAAACTTTTATTACAGGATTACTTTTAAACTTAACATCATGCCATTAAAAAAATTTACTTCCCAGGAGAATGGAGATATCTAGGAAGGGTGAATCATACAAACTGATCGTCAATAACCTGACTCAGGCAGATGCAGGAGAGTACGAGTGTAGAGTAGGAGATAGACCCAGCAAATGTAATGTCACCGTTGAGGAATGTAAGTCATTTTTTAAAATTTCAACAGAAAGCCTTTGAAATTTGATTATGGCAGATCAAATATCTCATATGCTTTTACTTGACTTTTTACCATTTTTCTTAATATGACTTTTACTGTAATTGTTATTGTTTTCATTATTTAATAAGAAGTCACAACCACCTCATTTTTATGTCCAATACACTCCAGAGTTTATGACAATTCAGTACACTAAGGTAACAAGTGATGTCACATCATTTATATCATTACATGATGACCATGCCATTTCAAACTGCACAGTAATTGCATATTCTACAAAAGTAAACATCTTTAAGATTATATGTTACAGTGTTTGAAAATAATGTACAGAATTGATACAGTATGATGTAGTTAGACAGAATAAGTCTCGTTGATTCCCACCATAATAGTACAAGGGGCATATAATGTTATCTTTGTTTATACTGCCAGATTTCTATCACACCTTTTAAGGTCTGTGAGTCTAGAAGAGATTATGAGATGGTCTGTTGTCCGTCATCTGTCCATACATTGACATAAATTTATTATCACTGTTCCTTCCTAATTACTCAGAGGATTGCTTTGAAACTTTACACACACAATGATCCCATGGTCTAGTTGGTTCTAAATGTAGATGCTGCTGCTTGGGCATCTACTATGTTGAAAATCTTGTTAGTTTTACTCGTTCTGATTGGAGGATCATGCCAGCAAGGAGTTTTCACTGAAAGACTTCTTGTGATGCCTATGTAGTCCTTAATGAAGATGAGGCCTATATGATGCCCAGTATGGTTGCCACAGTAACCAGCTTAAAAATATTGCTATAGCTACTCTTCCTGAATGGATGATCATATCAACCTGGGTTTTTCATTTAAGGACTTCTTGTGATGTCTGGCTGGTCCTAAATAAAAGAGATGCCAATCTGACATCAATATGGCTCTGACATCAATATGGCTGGCACTTCAGCCCTCTTTAAAATCTTGTTATTACTATTGCCCTGAATAGATGGTTTTATCAATATGTTGTTTTCACTAAAATATTTCTGATAAGGTCTTGTTGTTCCTAATAAAATGGTGCTGATCTGACATCCAATATGGCCACCATAGTATCCATCTTAAAAATCTTGTTATCAAAACTCAACTTGAATAAATGGTCATATTGACCTGTTGTTTTCACCAGAAGCCTTCTTATGATGTTCACTTTATCTTAAATAAAAGTTTTGCTGATCTGATGTCCAGTATGGCTACTGCAGCAGACATCTTGAAAATCTTGTTCTTTGCTGTTCCTTCTGAGTGGAATGCCACATCTTGCTATATCAACATGATGCTTTCACCAGATGACTTATGATGTCTGGTTGATCCAAAGGAAATAGTGCCAGTTGTACAGCCAATATGGTTAATACTGTATTTAAAATTTTGTTGTCATGAATCCATTTGAATGGATGATCATTCTGACTTGGATTTATCACCCAGTCCTAAATGAAATTGGTTGCTACAGTGACTGTTTTGAAAATCTTGTTGTCACAGCTCCTCCTGAATGGAATGATCATTATGACATGAGGTTTTCACCAAAGGACTTTTAATAATTTCTTCATTGTCCTAAATGAAAATGGTGTCATGCTGGCATCCAATATGTGTCCCACATCAACCAATTTAAAAATCTTATCACTGAAGAATGTCAGAGATCATTTTAACATTCAACAGTGAAAAGGAAGAAATGAAGAAAATGTAATTCATATATTTTTTAACACAAGCAACTTCCTTTTGTTCTCTGTTACATTATATTACATTGCTCTTGTTGCTATCAGACAAAACTGCCAGAACGAGAGTGTAAGTTATCAATAGTGTGCCTTGTTTGTTTTTCTACTAACAGAAATAAGTACATGTAAGCATATAAATATATATACTAATTATCAAATGTTTTTGTTATTATTTCTGTTCAAATTTTTTTTCTTCAAAATACTATAGTTGTCCTATGCAACAAACAGCATATCAACATTAACCTAAAACTGTCTGATCTGACATCATCAAGTATAAATCCACTGAGATGAAATATCATGTGATAAATGGTTTATTAATATCACAATCTCTTCCAGTTATATAAATCAATACTACTTAAAGGTAAGAACCCAATAAAGAAATAAAAGGTATTTACAGAAACAGCATAACTGATGCTTAAGTGTTCAAATATTCCTCACCCCACTCTATTCAGTATTAGTAAGAGTTCCAATTTTAAAATTCATTCTGCACAATTTTCTTGCCCATTAAACCAATTTCAGGTCAAGGTCCTGGTATTACTGATTGCCATAGAAAGGTATTTACAAACAGACAGAAAGACATATATTTACAGAGTGTGAGAATGATAATGATTGTAACATTTATAATGAATTTTTTAATATGTTGATCTTTTTTAATGAAAAAAACCCTGTAGGTTGATGAACAATGCATATCCAATCTTTTACAGTGCCCAAACCACCCAAGGTTGATTTTAGCAAACTTCCAAAGGAGATTATAGTGAAGAAGGGAGAGAAGATCGAGATTGATGTTCCATATGTGGGTAAGATTCACAGCTTAGTATTTTCTGGGAGGAGTTTATTTTACTCTTGTTTAATCAAGATTAATTCAATTTCCTGAATGGGAAAAATAGAAATATTTTGATGCAGACAAAACTTGTGTGTTGGTGAAAAATGTCAATGTTTTAAAGAACACCCAGCAGCTAAAACAGCAATCACTTTGATCTGCTATTGCATGCTGCTCTGACTGTTAATGGTGTATGCTGTTTGTACTATTTATGTCGCAAAGTAAACAACATGGACAGTGATCTGCTGTTCAGGATGTATGCTGTTTTTAACAGCATAGATTAACAGCATAGAGTCTGATCTGCTGTTACATGCTACTCTGGCTGTCAGGGTATACATATGCTTTTTGCACAATTTATGTCTTGAAGTAAACAGCATAGACCCATGCTATTCTGGCTGTTCAGGGCATACATATGCTGTTTGTACTATTTATGTCTTGAGAAAAAAAACAGCATACACATAATCTGCTGTTACATGCTGTTCTGGCTGTTCAGGGCATATGCCGTTTTTACTGTTTATAACCTGAAATAAACAGCATAAATACTGATCTCTCTGTAAAATGGAGGATCTGGGACTTTACTCTTAGGTGAACATTGTCAGTGTATTTTTGGAGAGCCAGTACAGTGAGTCACACCATCTTACATCATACGAATGTGGAACATTTAAAGCTTTTTAACAGTGGCATTATGCGACAGTCAATTACACTAATTCCTTTTTGATATTATCATTGTATGTCAACCAGTCACAACAGTTTCTTTTTGGCGGTTGCATTATGTCAGACAATCACAACAATTGCTCACAGCATTTGAAGAAATTGGAGCTACTCAAAGCAAAAAATTCAGTCGAGATACATAGCTATTTCTCAGTGCCTTGGTTTTTACATCTTTGTGAAACATTGCTTGTGGTAAATTCATGGGAAACATTCTTCTGCATAGATGCTGCAATTTTGAAAAGCACCATTGATTCAAGGTGAGTTTTTGCCTGCAATTTTCTATAAGCAGTAATTTGTGAATACAGCTTACTGTACCATAAAACACTCAAGTAGCAGCTATTTGTCAATGTTGGTTTTCTGTTCTGACTGGCTCTGATTTTTGGGAAACACTTCCACCAATTATTGCAGTTAGCTGAAATATAATGCTAATTCATAAGTACCTGAAAAAAGCAATCAAGATGCCAGTGACATAGGATGGTGAGTTTGTCAAAAACCTTAATGAAATGTCCTTCAACTTAAATATTGACAATAAAGATGCCAATTTTCATGAAAACTACCATATTTCGGTATAAACAATGTCCACTTGTACCTATTTTCCTTTTTCAGGAAGAGATGTGTTTTACAATAGAACAAAACAAAATTGTCTAGGTTGATTGAGACAAGAAGATCATGGCACTGAAGCTGTCTGTAGATGTCACATCCTTGTAAAATACTGAATTCACTGTATTCTAATTACATGAAATTCATTGTATTGTAGCTACATTGTTATTAGTCTTACTTTAGAAAACACTAATGCTTACAAACCTCAATGGTCTTGTTCTTGGACTGCTTATGTAACTAAACTAATTTCATTTTCCATTGTTGTTGTTGTGTGACTGAACTGCAAATACACACAAGAGACTCGTAACTTGTTCATGTGAAAATAATCACAAGATTCTGGCAACTTGTTCATCTGGAAATACATACAAGAGACTGGTAACTTGTTCCTTTGGAAATACACACAAGAGATTGGTAACTTATTCATTTGAAAATACACACAAAAGACTGGTAGCTTGTTCTTTTGGAAATACAGACAAAAGACTGGTAACTTTTTTCTTTGGAAATACACACAAAAGACTGGTAACTTGTTAATTTGGAAATACACAAGAGACTGGTAACTTGATTTTTGATACTTGGGGAATGATTGGGTTAATTTGTACAGTTAACTTTTCCAGTCGTACCTTTGAAAGATGTGCAGATATAAGACTGATGCTGACAAAACATCTTAATTAGCTTGTTATCTTTTGCCAATCCTTCACGGGTTTAAAGTTGATATCTTTGCGAGCCTGTCAGAAGAGAACTACATTAGAAGAAACAATGAAGGAAAAATGTTATGGTCTCAGTATATGTTGGAAAGTATCTCTGTATTTGCAAATGACCCAAAACTATTTGAAGCCTTCCTTCCTTGATATATGACTCAAAAGCACTAACAGCAAATAATTTAGATTTGTGACCATTAGCTGAGTTTTGGCCATAGGGTAACAGGAAATAATAAATTGTATGAATGTACTATACGCCCAGTGTGTATATCATAAAAGATGTTTAAATATGCAGTCTTTTGATTTGAGATGGATGCCATATGATGTTGACAATGAGGAGGTCTTACGCTGTTTAAAAGAGTTTTATTCATATTTTAAAAATTGACTTTGTTTTTAAAGAATTTAACACATTTTTGTCTTTATCTTTATTTTGTTTATGATTCTGGGGATGCCTAAACTTTCTTGGCACTATAACACCAAGGTTGTGCTGCTGTACTATTAAACACTATACATGCAAAGCCACACAGACTGTCTGTACTTACATTTTGTCTGAGATTACCCTACTTGATCCGGCAATATAGTGCTGTATGTCCACAGTGGAACATATTTAGCATTTTCTTAAGGTTATAATATTTCATGAAAATTGTATTTGATGTTTTTAAAGTAGCCAAGACATATCTTGAAGATCACTTTATGGTAAATTATTTTAATAATTTTCCTAAATTGCTCAAAAATGTGCATTCCATAGTGTTATCATACACTTTGTTGTCATCCATTTACAGGAACACCTAAACCACAAGCACATTGGACCAAAGATGACAAATCACTCAATGAGGCCAACATGCATATCGAGACAGGCGACAGAAATTCCAAGCTTTTCATTGCAGAGGCAGAAAGGGAGGACTCAGGGGTATACTGTCTCACTCTCACCAATGAAGTTGGAACAGAGAAAGTACCTATCACTGTCAAAGTACTGGGTAAGATAGTATGATAATGGATCACTTGCAAAAAGTAAAAGTAGAGTTGGAAAACAAATTAAAGTTTTTGAATGTTTGCCTTTGTTTGATAAGCATTCATTCATCTCCATGTCTTGTTAAAGATATCATCATTGTTGGAATTTACCTGAGGGTTTGGTATTTTGAGCTATCTCAGTAGTATGCCTTTAAAATTATACACATGCAATCAAAACTATAAAGTTTTATACATTCTGTCATTTGCTGATGTAATATATGACCTGGACAACATGGGCCATGTTTTAACAGGTTTAAGTTTCACCAGGTCTTAAGGTCAAATGATCTTATAGGATGATTCTTCATCTGACTTGTGTGCCATCCATGCACAGATTTTTCAAAACTTCACAAAAGCAAGTTACCGAATATGTTCATTGTTTTACAGATTTTATCAGTAGATGCAAACCACCACCCAATATGGCAACCATTACTGGAAACACAAAAATCTTTAAATGCCTTCTCAGAATAAGCTCAACAGAATTTGTCCCAATTAGTAAGCAACCTGGCATAAAGGACTTTCCCTTTTGTACATATGATGTTGATCTGCAAGAAAGTATTGCCAATATTAATAAGATTGAAAAGATATTATGTCCCATCCTCACTTGCCTTTTGTACAATGTGGTCAAGGTTAGAGTCGTAGAAAATTTGCTTTAAAGTTTTGATTAAGGCTTTTCATATACTTATATTTCTTAAATCCCATTATGTATTTTCTCTATACTTAATTTAAATAAATATGAAGCCTAAAAAGTTGACACAGTGACATGCAAGCTTTCCTTTCAACCTTGGGATCAAGGTGACAGCCATAGAAACTTTGCATTAAGGTTTTCGGGTAAAGTATTTTCATATTTTTCTATACCCTTAGATAGATTTTCTTCATAATTTGGATGAAACATTATGAAAGTAAGACAAATCATTCTGCAGCACGCACACTTGCCCTTTATTCATGGGGGCAAAGGTCAAAGTCAGGCAATAAAAATTTGTATTCAGTTTTGATTAGAGATTTTTCATTTAGTTATATTTCCTTAATGGATATAATTAATACATTGAAAGGATCATTATGACGATGATTCGTTCTATGACATGCTTGCTCTCTGCTTTTGATCTTATTAAAGTAACATGTTTAAAAAGGAATCATTTGACCATGATTTCAATGTACAGGCCTTGGGCTTGTTTTATTGATGATGCTGGTCTGCCATCAAATACGGGAATCATTACTAAAAAGAAAAAAGCCTTTAAACAATTTCTTCTTAAATATCACTAACAGAAAATTTGATAGATAAGAAAGCATTCTTGCATGAAGGGTTTTCATTTTGTTGAAATGATCCTGATCTGCTATCAATGTCACAACCATTACAAAATAATATAACAACCATTAAACAACTACTTTTTCAAAAAGTGCTCAGTGGAGTATTTTGACCAGATTTGATAGAATCTGCTGTAAAATTGTCACCATTGCAAAAAGAAGAGAAACCTGTTAACAGCCTCTTTACTACACTCATTCAGCAGAATTCAGACCACAAATTTGACAGAAAATATATGCATGAGCAGCTTTCAAGAGATGATGGCTAATCTGCCTTAAATATGTCTGCTGTCACAAAAATATAGAATCCTTTGAGCAGCTTTTTAAAACCATACAAAAGAGAAACTATGCAATGGTTTGCCTTTGCAGATCTTGCCCCACAATTTTGCTACATATTTTTATGACTCTTATCCTCCACCTGCCCCCAACCCCCCAAACCCATCTCTCAGATAGTGATTCAGGCTCAGAATGCCAAATATTTCATGACCTGTCTTCTTGTTATAGATGAAGTTTGATCAGAAAATATTTGTGAAACCATTAGCATCAAATCCACATTTTTTGATGACATCTTTACTGATCCCACCCTCCCATACCATATCCCAGTGGTCATAACCCAAAATCCATTTCATGTATTGTGTGATCTTTTCCCAAACATGCATATACAATGTTTTGTCGAAAAATATTAAAAAACGTTACTGTAATTGCAGCTTTTGTATATTTTATATTTGACCCTTACCCAGAGACCCCAATAAAGACAACTGAAAAAAAAAACATACTTATCTCATAGGTGATCAGATGTGCCCCTTCGTTTCCTGACAAACAGTAATAATGTTATTGATTCCAGTTGATATTAGATCATTGCACAAAGATGCTGACATGGCTGGGTTTTTTTCTCTATTTTAGGTGAAAACTTTATTTTGTATTTTTCAAAGATTTATCGTTTGCCAGAATATTTGAAAACTTTTGTTTGGTCTCCAAATTTTCAGGACTTTTTCAAAGAATAAAAATAAATTACAAAGATATGGTGTGATACAGATTTTAAAAAAAATATAAAACATCTTATTTGTTGTATTCTTCGCTCTTTCAGACAAACCTGGCAAACCAAAAGGTCCACTGGATGTTGTAGATATTTTCCAGGACCGCTGTGCTCTTCTTTGGGATAAACCAGAGAATGACGGAAACTGCCCCATCTTGAACTATGTTGTGGAAATGAAGGATACAGAGTCCGATGAATGGAAGAAAATCTGTGACACTGAAGACCTTGAAATTGATGTATCTGATATCACACCTGGACACAAATATTTATTCCGTGTGTCTGCCGTCAATGAAATGGGCCAGGGAGAACCACTGTATGCAGACACAGAGGTCCTTGCCAAAGATCCATGGGGTATGCTTTACTACCAAGCTTACAAAATATGGGAATTCATTTTTTTCAATGTTGAGCTTGACATAGTGACTACCTTGCCATGTGTGTGTATTGATATATGTATACTCCTGTCTATCCTTTCATCAACCAGTTTGTCCATCTACTACTTTCTATCCTTTCATCAACCAATTTGTCTGTCCATCTACCCCTTTCTATTGTTTCATCAACCTCTTTGTCTGTCCATCTACTCCTTCTATCCTTTCATCAACTTGTTTTTCTGTCCATCTACTCCTTTCTATCCTTTCATCAGCCTGTTTGTTTGTCCATCTATTCCTTTCTATCCTTTCATCAACCTGTTTGTCCATCTACTCCTTTCTATCCTTTCATCAACCTGTTTGTTTGTCCGTATACTCCCTAGAGTAACCTAAATGTCAAAGGTTGTTATTTTGGTCCTTTTCTCAAATAAATTTGGCCACAGAATCATGTGTACCGTTACTTTGGCTCGTTGATACATCTTGAGAGTGTACCAAAATCTTGGGGTGGATAGGACACACAGGTCATTGCCAGCATCTTTTTGGCATATTGCATTTTAAAAGCTAACAGTAAGTCATTGATTCATTGAATATACATTTTGTATTTTACAAATACATTGAACATCTGTTCTGGAGTAAATTCAATAAGAAAGAAACTACAGTAACTCATTGGTTAACATTCTTTACTCCAAATAGTGAGTTGGAGGTATGAACCCTGAACACAGTAGCCCAGTTTGGCTCCCATGGTGTGTCTTCGATTAATGCACTTAATACTCCAATTGCCATGGCAGTAGATAGACATTTGTGTGCTGATGTGTCATTAAATTAAACGTACACTTCTGTCTCCATCAGGCATTTCATATGGTCTGAATATAATCTGTTTTGCTTGTTTTTTGATGGCACTTGCAACACATTGTTGACTACATAACACCAAGGAAATGGGAGCGATGTGGCCTTATCAGGGACACACAAAAGCCACCACTCTGGACTGGCCTGGGTGGGTATTGAACCTTGGATCCCTTGGATTATGAACCCGATGTTTTAACAGCTGTGCTATTTCAGCTTCTTTATTTTGATAAAAAATTGTTTGAAAAGCTAAATTGTACCCAATTTTGTGATAAACCCTTCCTCCAATTTCTGTTCAACAGAGTGTGCAATTTTGAAATTGTTCCTTTGTAATATTTTGAATTACTTTAATATTAATTCAAAATTACTTAATGCCAATTAGAATATGTATTTTTATGGGGTCTTGCAAAAAAATTGTATTTTATGATATGTGGGTGAATGTAAAAGTAAATGTCCAGGTTTGGTGTCAGATAAAGACTGTGTGAACTGGATCATCTATTTATTTAATGTTGGTACAGCATTTTGAATTGCTGGCTTCAAAAATAATGAATAGGCTTTGACATTACATGATTTTATTTATCCCTTTACCTTGTGTAAGTACTTTTGGATGCCTCTGCCCTATGATGATGTAAGCGTTGTTCTTGTATTCTGCTATTTAAAGTAACTGGGTCGGATTCTCCAGTCTCCAAAATGGAGGCTGCAGATTTCATTTAGCATTTTCTTGAGTTTGGATAATTTGTAATTACAAATCAAGTCAACTTCAGGTTGTGATGTAAATACAGGCAACACTGGTTTTTTATTAATTTAGCAGATTCAAATGATTTATCAATGTAGACCAAGACAAATCAACTGGCAGATTTAGAGGTTGAGAATTGTTGGCTATGCTTGGTCACACAGCTTTTATCATGATGAATATGTTATCACAAGATTTTAAAGCATATAAAAAGATTCTTCCATTAAAATTATTATACAACTGTTGAAGAGCAGATTTGCTCTTAAATCAATCTAAAGAAAAGGTAAAATGGTTAACATTGATGTTGAATTTAACATGTACTTCACTTAAGTTAATTAGCATGCCTGTGCCTATCAGGTCATTTGGGTAACGGGTGCCCTATTCATAGCACACTATACTGTGTCATTTTGGCACATGTGTATTGACACCTTACAGAGCAGAAGACTCTATACCATATATAATCGCTTATAAGACAAGCCAAATTGCAAATTGCACAGACCTAGATCTGCTGTCGCATAATGTGCCAGCAGATCCAGGTCTATGCAGTTTGTTAGGAGTAATCAGTAGAACGAACAAAATAAACCCTGATCTGCAGGTGTGTTATGCTTCGGCAGATCAGGATCTTTGTTCTTTGCAGTTTAACTTGACTTTAAAGAAAATATGTTTTTAATTGTAATTATGTTATGTATACTATTTCTGCCTTCTACAGATCCCACTGACCCACCAAGTGAACCTGAGGTTTTGGACTATGACAAGGATTTCATCGAGCTAGGCTGGCTGCCCCCAGAGAGGGAAAATGGGGCCCCTGTTGAAAAATACATCCTGGAAGTCAAGGAGAAGGGAGGAGACTGGGTCAAGGTAAATATATAAACTACTTTTGTTGAGGAGCAAATGTTGTAATACAGGCCTTTGTTGTCTACTCTTGCCATTGTCTTTTAGAGTGGTCTACTCTTGCCATTCTCTTTTAGAGTGGTATCAAGGTTATCATTTTCTTGCATGCTTCCTTGATTTGCACTTTGACATGAAAATGATGAAAAATACAATTGGAATCGAGGGACTTTTATTCCTCAGAAATAGAAATATTCACAAAACTACTCTAAAAAGTTCACATTGCTTCATTCTTTGGAACACACATGCAGACAATATGTATGGAAAGGATTGTGACTGTATGGCTTAGACTTTCAGAGTTCAAAAAAACACTATTCGACAGTATGTACACTGTCTGTATGCTGAATAAATCCAAACTGTATTTTTAGTACTGTAATATTTCCACAGCTTGATTTTTGAAGATTTTTCTCCACATTAGCCAAAAAATGACATTGACTAATGGTTGAAAAACAGCTGTGGTCAGAAAAGGAATAAACTTATGATAAAAAGAAAAATGCACAAACATTTCAGAAATATGGGATACAAATATGCCTGTGGGTGACAGATAACCTTGGGCAGAATGCAAATCAAATAATGGTACATTATGGTACATAATGGTAGGTACATCTCACTTTTTACATAAGTGTCTGAAATAGGTAATAAAAAAATAGACAAATACATATTTATATTTGTCTCATGAGTACATAAATTATCACCTTGATTTTGAAGTCCAGAATCAGTGTTCATTTACGTAGATCCACCATATTCACAATGGAAAAGGTTTAAGGTCTCCAAATTTCATTTTTTTAAGGCTTGTGAAGTCCCAGGCAACCAGACCAAGGGAACGATTGATGGGTTAAAGGAAGGCAAGGAGTATGAGTGTCGAGTCTTGGCAAAAAATAAGGCTGGACTGTCAGACCCCAGTCCATCATCACCTGTAGTTCTTACCAAAGCCAGGAGAGGTATAATATAGAATTTTGCTTTGATGCATCTTTAGAGTTGATCCCTCTTCTAATGACTCAAAACACATGTATCTGGAGTCCATCAATCTGTCAATCTATATTTTGTAACCTCATCTTACAGAGTTTACCTTTTAGGTTGGTATGGAATTTTGGTTTTTGTTATATATCTTAGAATTAATACCTTTAATTACCCAAGGGAGCAATTTATAGTAATGCCAGTAAAGTTTGGATTTGACAGTGTATGTACTCATGCAGTTAAATAGTAGATTGAATAAAGAATGTTGTTGGTCTCCTTGAATTTCCAGGTTTGTTACATTAGCGACAAGGATTGTAGACATTGTATGAGGTGATTTAAGTCAATGACTTTTCAGTTATCAAGCATGATGGCCCACATTGGTAAATTGGGCATGTTTTGTGAGGTATAGGAGATTTTGCTAACTTTGTAGAACATATCAAGCAGGTTTTGAGGCAAACGAGGTCAAGGCTGAGAAGATGGTGGCAGTATTTTTGTCATTCATCGCTCCATCAGCATTTGGCATCCTCAAAAATCGGGTATCACCAGATCTGCTGATTCAGACAAAGGGTACAAAGATCTTGCTACAGTGTTAAAAAATTACTACATACCAAAAACATTAGTTATTTCAGAAAGGTTGAAGTGTAAAAAAAGAAATCAAAACATGGGTGAAACTGTGTTAGCATATATAGTGGAAGTAAAGAAGCCCCCTTCCCCTGTGAATTTAGTGGAAGTAAAGAAGCCCCCTTCCCCATGTGAATTTTGGAACTTTTCTGTCGGAAGCACTTAGAGACAAGTTAGTGTGTGGTTTGACATCGGATTTATCTTTTGATGAAGGGTCTGTTAAGATTGCAGTGGCTACGGAAATGGCAGATATGTATACACAATCATTTAACAGTACTGTGAAAGATGTAGCCTTCTTGAAAGAAAGGTCCAGAAGCCAGAGAGTAAACAAGTGATATATTTTGATCTAATTAAGTAATTTAGTGATGTTATTATTCATTAAAATTTAATATTTGCTTTCATTTATTTCTGGAGTGCATTTTAAAAGGGGCAAAATATTATATATCCTTAGGACTAGTACCTTTAAATACCTGAGGGAGCAATTTATATGAACACAGGTAACATTTGGATAGTTCAAATTTTACTATGTATGTACACTTGCGGAGAAAAAGAAGAGTGAAAGAAGAACATTATTGGTCTCCTTGAATATCCTGCATTATTGTTGTTTTGAGACAGGATTATAAGGAATCATTTTCAAATTTACTTTTCTCTTTCAAAATGTACCATGAACATGAGCAACAAACATAAAGAAAGGTTTGTGAAATTAGAGATAGTACTTTGCGCAAAGGGGCTTCTTAGTACAAAGGGACTTCTTAGTACAAAGGGACTTTTTAGTGCAAATGGACTTTTTAGTGCAAAAGTACTTCATAGTTGCAAGGGACCTTTTAGTATAAAGGGATTCATAGCATATACATTTCTAACATTGACCTTGGTCTTACATTCATCTTGACAAATGCTGTGGATTAAATAATATCCGTTCCTTCTTGTAAGTTTAGTTGATGCTATTTATAACCAGATGAATAATTTAATATTGCAGTGAAACCTAAGATTGTGAACAAGAATGACCTTAAGTCCATACAGATCAAGGTTGGCCAGAGCTTCACCATTCCAGTTGAATTCATAGGTGAACCTGGTCCACAGGCCAGGTGGTCTGTCAAGAGCCGTGTAAGTACAGTGGTATCAATTTTATTTTCAGTGCTTGTGGTAAAGAGTTGGCCATAAAACTTTTCTGTTGATTTTCTTTGCTTTACTATAGCACAATTGTTATTGTCTTAATTTTACATAAAACACATGTCTACTCATATATTTTTTGTACAACATATGCTGTCAATTTAAATAGTGTACTCAACCATTCTGGATTTTGCAGAATTATTACATGATTTGCACAGGTCTTGAAAATCCCATGAATTTGATGTCTGGTCTTGAAAAATCCATCAAAATTAGACATTGCAAAAAGACAATGAAATGTCCTTCTAAAAAGCCCTTGCATTTTGCTAATATTTGATTGATTACTATAAATTTGGAGGGAAAATGAGTGTTAGTGATCATTCTGATCCTTCATTTTATAACACATGTTTATTTGGATAAGACTTTAATTTCACATGAGTCCATGGCAATGCATGTTTTGTATAGTATCGTATTTACTGCATGTGTTCGGACACTGTTTTTGGACACCATTGTTTTTAAAAATATAATATTAAATGCCTTGTAATTTTTCAGACGTTGCTCTGCTTTGATTTTTTCTTAAACATGTTTTTTGACACAGTTTAAGAAGATCTGCTGTGTCGTTTCAAAGTAAAATTCACAGCTTGTTTTCCATTAATTTAACTGATACAAATCTTGCTTCATTTGGTCGCCAATATGATTGGTTGTCAGTGTAGAGATCGTTACACACAAAACCACTTCAAGCAGGTGTGACAGTTATGGCTTTGATTAGAAACCATGACACCTGCTTTATATCATTAAACAATACATCGAAGAATCGGAATGGATTAGTAAATTGATTGGTATCGTGCAACAAAGCAAAACCCTTAACTCTAAGGCATTAACTCTGAGGCATGATGATAGTTATTGTTTTACAGGTAATAAACCTCTTTGTAGATGATAAATATTGATTGTGG
>QKMX01257331.1:4245-16698 GCA_003401595.1 Venustaconcha ellipsiformis | reverse complement strand
AATTGCTCTGGATATCGTTGAGAGCACCTACAAGGAACGGTTTAATAGCCTCAGCCAAAATGTCAATTTGAAGAGTTTTCCAACCCCTGTTAATCTGGCAAAAAATGACCTCCTTAGTATTCCAATTTTGTGTGGCGGAGGTCAAAAACACAATAAAGGGCAAGGACCTTAAATCAGCGCCAGGTCCTTATGGCATCACCCTGGGTGATATTGTTCAACAACCTGAGCACCCAGAGGTTCTGACAAACCTATATAACATCTGGCTACTGACGGTATAGTGCCCAAAAAAGCCAAGATCAGTAGGAGTATATTACTTACTAAAACCAAAACAGGGCTAGATGACATCAATAATTGGCGCCCACTGACAATTTCAAGTGCTATCCTGAGGCTATATACTTACATCCTGGCCAACAGATTGATGAGAAGCATCACACTAAATCCTCGGCAACGGGGATTTATCCCAGCTTCTGAGTGTGTGGAGAACATCTTTCTGTTGGAAACTGCCATCAAACAGGCAAAAAGTCACAGCAAGCACTTATGTGTGGCTTTATTAGACCTCGCCAAAGCATTTAACACGGTGTCACATAAACACCTAGTATCAGGTCTTGAGCGCCATCACACTCATCTACAATGGATAAGAATCGTTCAGGACCTGTACTCTGATAGCACTACAAAGTTTAGAGTTAATGGCAATGATACTGCTGAGATTGCCATTACACGGGTGTAAAGCAAGGTGACTCCTTGTCGCCTCTACTATTTAACATCGCCTTGGATCCTATCTTTTGCCTGATAGAAGATCAGCATGACGTGTATAAATACGAAGGCAATGTACCCATTAGCTCAATGGCTTATGCTGACGACTCCTCCCTACTAGCAGGTGAGGCTGCGGAGTTGCAGAAAAATTTAGACCTGTTCGCGGGTTTCGGGCGGGATACTGGCCTTACGATCAACGCCAGGAAGTCTTGTGCTTTCACAATCACCCCACGAAGTAAAACTTTCCTAATAAATCAGGAAAAGCAATTTACTATCAACGGGGCCAATATTCCCTGGGTTGCACCTGGGGAGAGCACAAGATATCTTGGCGGCCTGTTCGACCCGTGGACGGGCCTACTAAGGCATTCACCAGATAAACAACTAGAAGACTGGTACCGCAGAGTTGGTAGAGCTGCATTGAAGCCCAGGCAGAAGGTATATAAGGATCTTATCGGAAAATCTCTTGCCAAAGTTACTTTTTGGACTTACCTTGGGAAGTCCAGTAAAGTCCACCTTACAGAAAATTGACCACGTNGCGAGAACATGGACCAAAAGATGGGTTCACCTCCCTGAATGCACATCGAATCACTTCATGTATTCCGCTATGTGCGACGGTGGACTAAATTTGGCAAAGCTTGAAGAGATCGTTACAAGGGTCGTGATCAAAAATTGGCAAAAATTACTGGATTCTGAGAGTAACATCTAAGAGATAGCGATGGTGGCTGGGCTTGAAGATAAAAAGAATCAAGTGAAACGCAACATCAGCCTAGAAAATCCGAAGTGGCGAGTCAACGAGCAAGCCAAATGGTCTACCCAACGTACCCAGGGTAGCGGGGTACAACATTATATGGCGACAGATGCAAAGAGGAAGATTTCGCCAACGAATATGTGATTAAATAATCCTAAAATATTGCAAGAAAAAGAATACACAGACGCAATTAGGATCCGGACGAAGACCTTCCCAACACGTGTGACTGCTAAAATCAACTGTCGCCACTGCAGTGCCCCTGGGAAAACCATATGCCACGTATTGTGTGCATGTCCTAAGGACATTGCCTATGCGTGTCAAGAGGCACGATAGAATTGTTCAACTAGTTAGTGAACAACTGAAGAGTAAGGGGTATATGGTGATGGATGAACCCCACTATCGTGTACTCGGATCGTTGCACATGTCCGATTTGGTTACCACCAAGGGAGGTCGTTCCTAGATAATCGACCCTACCATTATCTGGGAAGGTGATAATTTAGGGGACAGGTCATTAAATGCAAGTCGAACCAAGCCACTGAAATACGACTGCATTAGGGACTTGGTGGCGTCGCAAACAAACACCGTTTGCGTAGGAGCCTATGGGCTGGTACTCGGAGTACGTGGCACGATACCATCAGTGACCGAAGACGTACTTAGAATGCTCTCACTGGACACGAAAGAGTAAGAATAAACTTGTTGAATGGACTCTTCGTATGTCAACCAGAATTATGAGAGCCTTTGCCGGCCCTGGCAGGCACGATCAAGTTCCAGACCCGTCTGAGGACAGTCAAGTGATTGAGGAGTATGATGACAGTCCCATCAATGATCAGTCCGATATGTCGGTCCAAAATTTGTCCAAATTTGTCATGACACTGGGGAACGGCTTCTAGGCTGAATAAGAGAACGATTCGGACATGGACTAATTGGATGGCGACTAAAAGAAATACACGTTAACGGACGTAAAACCGTACATGAGAGCATAGCTCTCCTATTAAGTGCAGTAAAATACCACTTAAGAGTTGACTAGGGTGTGGTTACCTGGGGGCTGATGTCATGTTACAAGGGGTAATCATGCGAATCAGCTTTAGCCTCTGTTTTACCTAAGTATGTTCCACTGGGTTCTAGTCCCCCCGCTGCTATTACTGAGTGTGGAAATATGCGAATCAACTAGACAATCATGAAAAAGCGAAATCAAAAAGAAATCAATACGGAAAGTGGAGTCGTCATAACGTCCACCCACCAACCAGTAGCACCTACTGGTGGTGGCCCTATCGAGTCATCAACCACCGGTGACTCGATATGGAGACATGGTACCAGTCTAGAGGGTAATGTGCCGGAAGGTGCAATGGCTCTAACGGAACGTAACCCGGAAGAAGGAATGGTGGTTATCCACTTCCCGGCTACGATAATCGGATGCGACAAGTGCCCTGGCACTATATTTAATTCAATAAATATTATTAAACAACATTATGAATTACTACAGCTGAACACGACAATTAAATACCAGCTTAACCAGTGGGATAAGATATTCGAAAAAGCACATGGGGCCTCATGCCACATTCCAAAGTGCCCGAGTAAAAATATTGCGGCACAGGCATTGAATACTGACAAATTTTCATGTGAGCTGTGCACATTCAGATGTAACTCCTCGATTGGCCTTGACCAACACATCCGTCACGCGCACCCTGTATTGGCAAATGAGAAAAGGGTAGTGCGCGTAGACAGGAAGGTAAACCTACAAAGGAAAAACCATGGCCAGGAGAGGATGTATCACCGAGTACACGTCTGAGCAGATCAAATACAGGAGGCGTAAAATGGGACTCACACAGGGATTCAGACAATATCAATAAACAATTGAGGGAAATGTCGAAGAACAAGACAATATTGATAGAGAAGTAGACACCACTCCTCACAGTATAGATATAAGTTACTTCCTAAATAACAAACCAGTCCCTTGGAAATAAGAGCTATCGCCCTGTATTGTGGACTCCTCAGATACAAGTACCCTCTTGCATCTGACTTCTGCACAGCTAAGACAGGTTGTTAATAACGACCAAAATCAAAATGAGTTCAATGCATTCTATGAGAAAATCAGTAATATGTGGCAACCTAAGCAAGAAAATAAAAACAAAGGAAATTATCCAACCACTGTTAATTTTGCAAATAGTGAACTTCTAAAAATACCCATTTGTGTGGAAGAAGTAAAAGAAATCATTCAGGGCAAATACCTGAAATCAGCTCCAGGACCAGATGGTATTACTCTGGGTGACATAATTAAACAAGTAAATTACCCAGAAGTATTGACAAACTTGTTTAACATCTGGCTCCTGACAGGTCTTGTGCCCAAAAGTGCAAAATTATCACGAAGTATTTTACTTCCAAAAACGAAAACAGGGTTGGATGATATTAACAATTGGCGCCCCCTGACAATCTCTAGCGCTGTCTTTTGACTCTATACAGCCATCTTATCTAACAGAATGATGAAAAGCGTCACTTTGAATCCTCGACAACGAGGATTCATACCAGCATATGGATGCACATAAAACATCTTTCTGTTAGAAACAGCAATCAAATAGGCTAAGAGTCATAGGAATCGCCTATGTGCGCTTTCTTGGATCTCGCAATAGCGTTTGACACGGTCTCACATAAACACCTCGTGACAGATCTAGAGAGACATAAAATCCACTCTCGATGGATAAAGATTATATAGATAGCACAACTAACTTTTAAGTATATGGCAAAGAAGTAGCAGAAATTGCCATTACAAGAGGTGTAAAACAAGGAGATCTGTTGTCGCCTTTCGTGTTTAGCATTGCCTTGGACCCGATCTTCTGTCTCATTGAACAGCAATTAAATGGGTATGCCTACGAAGGTAGGATACTTACTGGCTCAATGGCATATGCTGATGATTCATCCCTGCTTGCAGGTGAACATGCGGAATTGCAAAAAATCTAGACATGTTTGCGTGCTTCGGACGCGACACTGGCATTTCGGTCAACGCCAAAAAGTCTTGTGCATTTACAATAACCCCACGTAATAAAACATTCATAACTAATCATGGGAAGCAATTTTCCATTGGTGGGCCTTCATTCCATGGGTTTCACCAGGAGAAAGCACAATATATCTTGGAGGTATGTTAAACCCGTGGACAGGCCTACAAAGGCAATCATTAGAAAAAGATCTTGAGGACTGGTGCAGCAAAATCCGCAGAGCTGCCTTGAAGCCCAGAATGAAGGTTCGGGTCTTATCGGAAAATCTTATCATAAAACTACTATTTGGATTAAGCTTGCGAAGTCCAGTAAAATCCACCCTACAAAAACTAGACATCGTGGCTAGAGCATGGACCAAAAGATGGCTTTACCTACCTGAATGCACATCAGATCACTTCATGTATACGGCCACATGCGACGGTGGATTGAATTTGTCAAAGCTTGAAGAGATCGCCCCAAGGACCGTGATAAAATATTGGCAAAAATTACTAGATTCCGAAAGTAGCATTAGGGATATAGCGATGGTGGCTGGGTTTGAAGATAGAAAGAACATAATAAAAGTCAACTTCAGCCTAGAAAATTCAATATGGCAAGTCAGTGAGCAAGCCAAATGGTCTTCCCAACGTACCCAAGGACATGGGGTACAAAACTACAAAGCGACAGATGCTAGAAGGTATCATCAACAAACAACTGGTTGAAAAATCCTAACATATTATCAGAGAAAGAATTTACTGATGCCATTAGGATCAGGACAAATACACACTGCAAAGATTAACTGTCGTCACTGCAAAGCCACAAAGACATAAGCCACGTATTGTGCGCATGTCCATGGACATTGCAACTACGTGTCAAGAGGCACAATAAAATAGTTCACCTTGTCAGTCAACAACTCAAGAAAAAGGGTTATATGGTAATCGATGAATCCCACTATCGTGTACTCGGATCACTGTACAAACCACATTTGGTAGCCACCAAGGGAGGTCGCTCCTGGATCATTTACCCCACTATCATCTGAGAAGGTGACAATTTGGGGGACAGGTCATTAAATGCAAGTCAAACAAAAGCTCGTAAATATAACTGCATTAGGGAATTGGTCGTAACGCAAACAAACACCATTTGCGAAGGTGACTATGGCCTAGTACTTGGAGTACGAGGTACAATACCATCTATAACGGAAACCGTGCTCCAAATGCTCTCACTAGACACTCAGCAATTTAAATCCAAATTATGTGAGTGGACATTGAAAATGTCTAAAATTAATGAGAGCATTTGCTGGCATTGGCAGGCACGAACAAGTACCTGACCTGTCTCAGGACTGTCCTGATGATACAACCGAGGAAGACAGTCCCGTCAATGATCCGTCCGATATGTCTGGTCACATGAATTTTTCATAACGGGGGGGGGGGCGCCTGCATGCCTAAGTTGCCCCCCCCCCCATACAGATCACATTTCCTGCGAGAACATCCATAAACTTTTGACTTTTCTATTCAAAATTGACTTCTGGTGTGATTTTACACCAATACCTAGCAACCGGTTATGAACGCATTTGCCGCCGAAAGACAAGGCCGTTCCCTTTCCTGCTGTATAAATTAACGGATTAGGACAATGAATTAGATGACGACTAATCATTTTACGCGTTAACGGACGTAGAACCGTGAAAGAGAGCTCAGATCTCCTAGTAAAGAAACACTTAAGATTTGACTATGGTTAGGGTTCGCTTGGGGCTGCCGTCATGTTACAGGAGTATACTAACGCAACAAGAAGCCTCTGTAGACCCAAGTACGCTTCACCTGGTTCTAGTCCCCCCTCGCTGATATCGCTGAGTGTGAAGCATTCGACTTAACCGGACAATCATGAAAAAGTAATTACTCGAAAAGTCGGATTGGGGAGGCGCTTAAACGTTCCCCCCACCAGCCAGTGGCACCTACTGGCGGTGGTCCCAGAGAATCCTCAACCACTGAGGATTTAGAGGTGAGACATGGTACCACTCCAGTAGGTACCGTGCCGGAAGGTTCAGCGGTCTCTATGGAGCCTGGCCCGGTTGAATGAACGGTGGTTGTCCGCTTCCCGGCCACGCAAATGATTTGTGACAAATTTGTGGGAACTGCCTTCAATAGCCTCAATAAACTAAAACAACATTATGAGGCAAAACACCCGACCGCAACAATCATATATCAATGTCTACAGTGTGAAAAGAATTTTGACAAAACACACAGATGTTCCTGTCAAATACCAAAATGCCAAGATAAAACTACAGCGGCACAGGCTGAGAAAGATGACGTTCATTCCCGTGAGTTCTGTACATTCAGGTGCAACACATCGATAGGCCTAGGTCAGCACATTCGTCACGCGCACTCAATATTGGCAAATGAAAAACTAATGCTGAGCAATGCCAAAGAAAAAGAAAAGAAAAAGGGTGCGCGTAGACAGGAAGGTAAAACTTCCTAAGAAAATCCATGGCCTGAAGAGGATAAAGAAAGGTTGGCCTTACTAAATGAGGAGGCCAACCGGTCAGGAATTTGCAATATTAATGAATATATAGAGAAAAGAATGACAGAGTACTCGTTTGAACAAATTAAATACAGGAGGCGTAAGATGGGATTAACGCAAACAAGCAAGAAAGAACAAGAAGGCATGGGAGAAACTGCCAATGTGTCAGATCAAATAACTAAAATTAATGATGAAAAAGATACTAGTCAATATGAGAAACATATTGACATCAGTTATTTCTTGCACAATGGGGTGGAGAGCTGTAACCCTGTATTAATACCAAACCAGACGATAGTACCCTTTTGCACCTGAGTGCTACACAACTTAGACTTGTTGTACGTAACAACCACAATATAGATGAGTGTGATGCACTCTATGACAATATTATCAAATTCTGGTCACCAAAACAAGAAAAGAAACCAAAAGGCAGACCACACCAACAAGGGCATGTTAGAAGGAGAGGAAACCGTGCTAAATAGAAGGCTGAGATCTACAGACGGACACAATTGTTTGAAGGAAATAAAAAGCGCTTTGTGGAAGATATATTATCCGACTGTGAAGCCGCAGAATGCTCTATTCCCATAAACACAGTTGAGTAAGTTTACAAGGAACGCCTTGGTGGCAATAGCCAAAACGTCAATTTAAACACTATCGTCCTCCAACCAAATATGCAAACTCTGAGCTTTTAAATAGACTAATATGTGTAGAGTTAGTCAAAGAAGCAATAAAAGGACGAGACCTGAAATCAGCTCCAGGGCCAGACGAGATCAAACTGGTGTATAAAGTCACACAAGAAAACCACCTAGATATAGTAACAAATCTCTTTAATATCTGGCTCCTGTCAGGTCGAGTCCCTAAGTCTGCAAAAAAACATCAAGGAGTATATGACTCCCTAAAACCAAACAAGGTTTGGAAGACATCAATAATTGGCGCCCCTTGACAATTGCCGGCGCTGTCCTTAGGCTATATACCACGATATTGGCCAATAGACTAATGAAAAGTATTACATTAAACCCAAGGCAAAGGGGTTTTATCCCAGCCTCTGGGTGTATAGACAATGTTTTTATATTAGAAACAGCCATCAACAAAGCCAAAAGCTATAGGAAGCGCCTTTGTGCTGCTCTGTTAGATTTCGACAAAGCATTCAACATGGTCTCCCATAAACATCTTGTAGCAGGTCATTTAAATCCCCAATGGATCAAAATAGTTCAAGACCTGCACAGTTACAGTACCACCACCTTTAAAGTAAATGGTAATTCACATCTGAAATTACCATCACTAGGGGTATGAAGCAGGGAGATCCGCTGTCGCCTTTACTCTTCAACATTGCCCTGGACCCTATTTTTTGTCTAACTGAACAGCAAAATAATGGTTATACCTATGTGGGTGGTATAACCATAGGTTCAATGGCATATGCAGACGACTCATCCTTGCTTGCAGGAACTGTCTGCGGAACTCCACCATAACCATGAGCTGTTCGCGGGGTTTGGACGTGACACCGGATTTCTGTCAACACCAAGAAGTCTTGTGCTTTTACAATTACCCACATAACAAAACATTTATTGTAAACCATGGAAAACAGTTCACTATTATTGGGGGATCAATTCCCTAGTATCACCAGGTGATGGCACGAGATACTTTAGCAGTTAGTTTGACCCGTGGGCAGGGTTATTTAGAGTTACACCAGATAAACAACTTGAAGACTGGTGCCGCAAAATCGGCAGGGCCGCAGTAAAGCCAAGACAAAAGGTTAGGGTCCTATCGGAGAATCTTAACCCTAAAGTGCTCTTCGGGCAAAGTCTTGGATATCCAGTTAAATCCACAATGAGGAAACTCGATGACGTGGCTAGAGAATGGACCAAAAGATGGCTTCACCTCCTTGAATCCACATCTAATCACTTCATATACTGAGCCACATGCGATGGTGGATTGAATTTGCCAAAATTTGAGTAAATCATCCCAAGAATGGTGATTAAAAATTGGCGAAAATTACTGGGTACTGAGAGTAGTATTAGGGAAATAGCGCTGGTGGCTGGGCTGGATGATAACAAAATAAAATCTTTGTTGAATTCAGCATATATGACCAGGTCTGGCGAATTAGTGTGCATGAAAAATGGTCCTCCCAACGAACACAAGGTAATGGTGCACTAAATTACAAGTCGACAGACAATAGCAGGAAGGTACCAGTAACAAATCGCTGGTTGCGAAATTCGTTTATCGTAAGCGAAAGAGAGCACACAGACAAAATCAGAATCAGAACCAGTACCTTCCCTACACGTGTCACTGCGAATAGAGGCATTCGCAGACGCACAGCCAAAATAAACTGTCGACATTGCAAAGCTTTGGTAGAGACCATATGTCACGTATTGTGTGCATGCCTATGTACATTGCCACTATGTGCACAGAGACACGATATAATAGTTGAGTTAGTTCCAGAAAAACTGAAAAGATTGGGGTTTACGATAAACCCCACTATCGTGTCAATGGATCACTATGCAAGCCGGACTTGGTAGCCACCATGGGAGGTTGCTCCTGGATCATTGATCCCACTGTGATATGGGAGGGTGACAATTTGGGACATAGGTCGCAACATGCAAGTCGTGAAAAGTCAATAAAATACGACTGCATCAGGGAAACGGTCGCCATAAAGACGGATATTGTCTGTGAGTGTGCCTATGGCATTGCCTTAGGAGTACGAGGAACTATAGCATCTAAAACGGTTGCCGTACTCAAAATGCTCTCATTGGATACAGAATCGTTCATGTCACAGTTATGTTAATGGACCATAAGAATGTCCATTAAAATTATGAGAGCATTTGCTGGCCTAAGCAGGCACGATCAAGTACCTGAGGACTGTCTAGAAGAATCAACATAATTAGACAGCCCATCAATGATACCTCCGATATGTCGGCACTCAGAGGAATGACATGACACTAAGGGGAAGGCAAGGAAGACAATATACACAATGCCTACCCCAAGAAACTAAATCCCGTATATGACATACCAAAATGTGACTAATTAATACAATCTATGAAAATTAGGTACCGCATGTTTGTGGTTATAAATTATTGGAATTTGATACCACCAAAATCTTAAAGTTAAGATTTACCTATTCTATAACAAAAAGAGCAAAGACTATGAACGGATTTATTTCTGTAGCCGAAAGACAAGGCCCGTTCTTATACTGTCTAGACCTATGTGTCCTCGGCTAGAGTAGTAAGATTAGCGGACAAGCAAAACAAGTTATCGGACGTAAAACCGAAATAGGGAATATAATTATTCCCCCCCATTATATAGAGAAAGTCGATTCAACTTAAGACCAAGGTATCAAACCAAAGCTGAGCATAGGTACCCTAGAGCCGCAGTCTAGTTACGGGGTACTTCACGCGCAAATTAGAGCTTCTCTTTACCCAAGTATGATTCGCCGGATTCTCGTCCCCCGCTGACTCACTAAGTGTGAAGTATGCGCAGACTGGAAATCATGAACGAAGTTATCAATCGAATAGACACTATGGAAAGGGTGGCGCCGACAACATGCAAACGACCCCAACCAGCCAGGAGCACTTACTGGCGGTGGCCCGGAAGAGTCAACAACCACCGTTGACTTGGAAGCGAGACATGACACCTATCCGGTGAGTGTCATGCCAGACAGTGCGACAGTTTCAGCGAAGATTGAGTCAGGAGAGAGGGTGGTGGTTATCCAATTCCCGGCCAAGCAATACAATTGTGACATATGCAAAGGCTTTGCCTTTAACACTCTCAGTAAGACCAAAACGCATTATGAAACCATTCATAGGGCATCATCGCTTTCATACAGATGTCTCCAATGTCAACGCACTTTTGATAAAGCACATGGAGCATCCTGTCATATTCCGAAATTCCTAGGAGCGGCAAAATGCCCAGAAACACAGGTAAGTCAAGCTCGGACCTACTCCTGTACCGAGTGTGCAGTCAAGTGCACAACATGCATCGGTCTCGGACAACACATTCGCCATGCTAATCCAATACTAGCTAATGCAAAGGGAATCGAAAGCATTATGAAGGATGCCGATAGAAAGCGAATGCAAGACAAAGAGAGGATCACAATGAGGAAGCAAACCAGATGGGTGTTAGAAACATAATAAACTACATCCAAGAACGATTACCCAGATACTCAGCTGAGCAGATACGATACAAGTGAATGCAAATGGGTTTGAAACAGAAAGTGTAAAGTGAGAAACAAAGTGAGGTTCACAATTTTTCTGCAATGACACCAGTCGTAGAACCATAACAGGTGAACGATGCACAAATTGATGAAACCATTGACCCCGTTATCTTCCTGTACGGTGTTCCAATCCCTTGGGAAGATGACTTCTCACCGTGTATCGTAGATTCTGCAGACGAGAATAGTTTGCTACACTTGTTTCCACCGACAACCAAGAGTGCGATGCACTCTACGCAAAGGTATTAAAAAACGTGGGAGCCCAAACAAGACAATGCAGAGCAAAGTCAGAGGAGGCAACTACACCGACAAGGGAAGGTGAAGGACAGAAAAGGCTAAAGTATCATAAAAAGGCGAACGCAGAAATTGATTGAGGTAACAATAAGCGGCTAGTCGAAGAAATCCTCTCGGGCCAAGAGGTCGACAATGTACTAACCCTGTAGCTACAGTGGAGGAGACTTACCGAGAGAGATTTGGCGGTATAAACCAAAAGGTTGGTCTGTCAAAATACCTACCTCCAATTAAAGGAGCCGATACATATCTCTTACACAAGCTCATGTACGTAGAAGGAATTAAAGAATAAATCAAGGAACGAGACCTGAAATCTGCCCCGCTACCGGATGGAATAAGAATGGGGGACATCGTATCGCAAGAGTATCATTCTGAGATTCTAACAATCTATTCAACATCTGATTCCTTTCAGGTCAAATCCCAAGAACCTCAAAAACCTGACGCAGTATCCTCCTTCCGAAAAAAAAAATGGGTTGGGTGACATCAACAATTGGCGACCTCTTACAATATATAGTTCCTTTTCTAAGGTTATACACAGCCATTTTGGCCGAACAACATTCCAAGAGCATAACAATAAATCCAAGGCAGCGAGGTTTCATCCTAGCAAGGGATGCACCGAACATGTATATCTCTTGGAAACGGCCATCAGAAAAGCCAAAAGCCAAAAAAAGGGGCCTGTGCGTAGCCTTTCTAAATCTTGCAAAGGCATTTTACACGGTATCCCACAAAAACTTTGCAGCTGGTCTACGGAGACACAAGGTCAATCCACGCACAACTGATCTCATAGTAGACCTCTACACCGATTGCAGCACAGAATTCAAGGTGTATGGTCAGGTAACAACTGAAATAACCATCACCCGCATTGTAAAGCAGGGAGATCCGTTGTCTCCTCTTCTGTTCAATATCGCCCTGGATCCAATATTCTGTCAACGTGTGTTCGAGACTAGGATTCGGCGAATATGGATATGTGAGAAAGCTTG
>QKMX01257274.1:336-11470 GCA_003401595.1 Venustaconcha ellipsiformis | reverse complement strand
GAGGCAACACATGAAATCCAATAGATGTCGCTAGGACAAACTACAAATATAGCTGTTTGATCCGCCAGGATGTCGATACGGTTATCGGAACCTTGGCTAGCGAAGATGGTATATAGGTTGGAATCTATGTTGCAAGTATACCGCCCCCACCACCACAACTATTTGTTGTTATTCTTGTCTTTGAGTTTTACGCCATTTTCGTAGCATATACGATACGTAACAATCGCCTTTGGGGTAAATTAGCCATATTTAGACACACATGACCATTTTAACTCAATTTGTTTTTCGGAAATAGAGACGAAAAATGGCCGCCCAAATGTTGACAGTAATCGTAGAAATAAAAAGCTTCAGAAGGCGGTGTTAGGAAATTTTTCTCACGATCGCAACCAATCAGTAAAGAAAATACTGTGCAAGAATTTCATGGGCTTTATTTGGACCAATCACAATCAAAGAAAGTGAATGTTAACATGTTGTTGTATCCGAAGTATTAAGTTGCACACACTATAAGAAAAATGTACCGAATATGTGCTAATTAGTATATCATGATATGCATGGCATCTATTTAAAAGAGGTCCCTCCCCTTTACTGTCAACATTTTAAAATGGTGGCTTCTTGAAATAATTGTACCTCTTCGAGCCAGATATGTTAGACTTGCTGAGCCAAATCCTGTTACCACAGAATCCAAGTGGTTTTCAAATTTTTGTGAATTGTCTCTCAGAGAAAGAAAAAACTCGCCTGTTTCTCTTCATATTTTTCTTTCTTTACTTTACAAGCATAGTTGAATTTGTTTTTGTACTCTTATTAAACTCCCTATTCGCTGGAGAGTACATTACTCTAAGACCTCCTAACAACATATTTTGTTACTTTTACTATATTCACGCTCAATGTTTTGAAAGGTGAGAGTCTTCTAGACTACATGGTTGCTTCCTTGGGATTTAACAATTTATAACAAACTTCCATCTTGAAGAAAGATAAAAAAAAATATAGTGTACATTTCCCATTCAAATGCACCTTAAGTTTTCCTAATAATATTTCAGAGGACAATACAAACAATGATTAATATAGACGTTATTTTTTCTAAACAGATATTTATATATTTACAAGATGAGTTAAAGGCTTGTACTGATGTAAACAGATATGTATAGTGATTAACTAAAATATTGGCGAGTCCGTTAGGTGTGTTCTTGCTTTTTTTTTATACGACTGTAGATTATTTTTAAGTTCGACACAGCAGTGCCGGATTACCCAATAGGCGGAGTAGGCATCGGCCTATGAGCCCCACGCTTTTTAGGGTCCCGGCGACAACGGATCAAAATATTATTGAATTTATTTGATCTGTACGTAGTAGGAGATAATTTGCCAGTTGGCTGTGAGATGTCGATTGCTTAGGGGAATCCACAGGGTTTAATCCTGTACTGCGACACAGTCTTTTCTATGTTATCATCAGAGATAAAGTCCAGTACATTTTTGCATTAAAATCTCCAGCAAAAAGCAGCACCGCATCTGTAAAAGGTTATTTTACTCTCGCCAAGTATGATTCAAACAAGTCAGCACCATTTATCGTTTCACTTTTGGTTCCATACAGGATATCCTTTTGGAGAAATGTATATACTACATAGAATTATATCTTTTAACAATATGAAAAATACTGCATTCAAAATATATCATAATAAAATTATCGAATTCAAAAAATATGCGTCTCATAAAAACACCAGATTCCAGTAACTTATCTTTAACAACAAAAGACACCACCGCAGTATCTTCAATGTACGAAGATAAAAATATCCTTGTTTAATGTGCCTGCTGGCCTCAGTTGACGTAATACGAAATTTTCATTCC
Source organism: Venustaconcha ellipsiformis (assembly GCA_003401595.1). Taxonomy (NCBI): domain Eukaryota; kingdom Metazoa; phylum Mollusca; class Bivalvia; order Unionida; family Unionidae; genus Venustaconcha; species Venustaconcha ellipsiformis. Next base: position 9,631 of record QKMX01257274.1, on the reverse strand, counting down.
TCTCAAATCCTACTACCCAGCTCCATGCCCTTATCAACCAATGGAAACGTTACATGTATCTTTCATGAGTGAACTGGTCGACCGCTGACACCATTAACATTCCCCCGGCCCCGTACTTATCAACTTCCAATTGTAAGACCATGTGTACTTGTTTACCTACATAAAGCCGGTCACGATTATCCATCTCATGTGTATATATGAGTCATCAAACAAAAGCTTGTCATGTTTCAGAAATGAAAACGGCTGTTTTCATTAGCTTCATTTAAATACGGAATTAATGCCTTCCTGGTAGCACGCACTTTCTATGTGAAGGCCTCGGTACCTTGTAAGTCACGCCTCTCCTTCGTTGTTCAATGGCTTTTCGAAGCACGTTTTCTATGTCTGTACAGCACTTAAATTTGCCAATTATGGGTTGGTTATTGTCTCTGGACGGTAATCCCGCTGTGTCAATACTATATGCATGCGGCAGATAAGTTTCACCTGGATAAAGGACCTAACCTTGGACTCGCAGCTGTCATATTTTTTGTTCGCAGCGCCCTGAATTTCATAGCAAAAGCAAATTATTTCAGCGAGAACGTGCTTCAAGTTTATCCAATTGGCCCTCCATTGTCTTAATATTAACTCTCAGTCTTGTTTCAAATTTTAGACATTTGCCAGTTATCTTTTATCTTTTTTATATCATCAATTTCAGCCTTCGTGTCATAAATAACAATTTTTAAGCACATAGCATTCATCTGGTCGATATTCAACATCATGAAATCGTCGTTCATTTTACTCATATCTTGGTCATAATTTATATTGCCATGAATTTCTTTTACCGCTTCACTTTAGGAGGCTTGATTAGTCACACGTATATCTCCGGCTTCAGTTGGACTGTCTATCAATGATGCCTGTACGAACCGTTGTCGGCACCAGTTATGCTCAACGTTGCCACTTGCAATAATAAGTGATAAGGTCAAGACAACTCTCAAAGTCAGCGTAAATGCAAACCCATCAACGTCGGAAGCATTGTCTTCCTAGGCTTTCACACGCTGAACAAATATACCAATTCTCGTTCAACAGAGATGTTTGTGTCCATTTTTAGTTCATTTGTCGTCAGTACTGAATAAACGTTAGAAAACTCTCCTTTTATACTGTTTGGAACATCGCATTCGTTTCTAGCAGACGTTCTAATAGACTTTTTCCAAGGGTCAACTAACGATTTGATGATCGTGTGAAGTGCAATCGCTCTGACATGAAAATATTGATCTTGACGTGACTTTCAGGTTTCTTATAAGACCACAAAGTTTACCACTTGACTCAAGCGGTAGTTGATTGTCAGTACGTTTTTCATTCTCTGTGAAGTTCTTTCTTTTCTTGGTACTGGTAATCGTAATTTTAGGTAAAGTACTGGCAACACTCAAAACAATCTCTTCGTTGGTCCATGTGCCTAAACGTGTGTCTTCGATGTCAGAGCTATAACCTCCAAGGCGATTAATCTCCATGCAAAACTCAGTGCCAGTATAAAGGACAAGGTCTCCCAAAGGTTGTAACACGGAATACAATTTTAAACGGGCACTGACTACCACGTATTCGGCAATTTTGTCATTACCAAATTCGTCGGTTAGTACAAATTCTAGGACCCCTTCGTAACTCATCAAAATCAAATCTTCAATTATGATTTCGATGTGTTTGATGCATTTTCCTTTCACGTCCATAAGCTGAAAATAATGAGTTGGATTCATCAAGTGTTCAGTCTAAGACAACATTGCACGTTGAGTCAGTTTTCTACCCAAACAATTCATCATGGCTTCAGCAGGTCTTACTTCCTTTTGTTCTACGTGTTCCCATTTGATATTTTCATGAGATAGATACGATTGTTTCAATTTATCTTTTTCTCCTGGAGTGTTACAACAGGAAGGATGAGTGCTGACTTGCTTGTTTCAGCCTAAAACAAATCTCTGAACCCCTATTGTCGTCCTGCTGGTATTATTCTGTGGCTGGAAAGTGCCAAATTTTGTAATCCTTTAACAATCGGTATCCACAATCGAGAGCATGAAACAATTCGACACTGATCAATATTCTTGTCATAGTGCGTTCTTGGTCTTGGACAGCTGCAACTGTTTTAAACCCTAATCCTGTTGATGAAGTTGTAGTTGCTTCCACTGTTGGAGTCTCTGTAATAGTTGATGTGGTCATGGAATACGTAAAAATCTTGGATTGTGAAATTCCCTTGCTCTTGGTTTTTGCAAAAATAACTTCATTCATTCCTCTCGGATGTTTTAGCTCCGTCAAAATGTCATGTGACAGACTGACAGTTCTATTTTCACTCCCTTTCTTGTGTTCACCGCGTAAGGTTTTCATCTTCTCTTTTGGCTTTCTCTTTTCCTCTTTCGAACAAAAGTCTGTTTTTTTCTACTTTCTGGCGTTCTATTAAAGTGTCATGTTCTTCCTCTCTTCTGTTTCTTCTTAAAGTCATCCTGTGCTGGCAGTGATTGAGACAGAGAAGGTGGAGGTGGTATCGGCAAAACTTCTTGCGATAATATAGAACACACCCTGACTAAATCATATGATCTGCGTTCTGATTGGTGGAACCTCCTCAGTGTCGATTCGGTCTTTGACTGTATATAGAGGCGCTTTAATCAACCGTGTTCTTTAGATTTGGTTATGTGCTTTACGGCACTTCAACACAATTAGTTTATTTAGTGCCGTTCTTAAAACAAGTCAAGATGTTGATGATGAGTATAGAGCTCGACCGCCGTCTCAAATATGTTACTTGATATTAGCCTCCTGATCTAATGGACGATGAAGAAAAGGACAGAGGCAGCCATTTATTTCAGAAAAAAAAATCTATGTGGAGAGACTATGTTGTCTCAAAAGAAGGTTAGAATATGGCCGATGGTCGGGAGAAGAAAAGGTGTGGTCAATATTAACTAATCATGGCTATCCGACCTATGGCCCTTTTCAGGACTACTTTGATCTCTTAGAAAGAGATAATATCCAGTCATTGCCAAAATCTGTTTTATGTTTGTATTTCTTTGTATTTTGTGTATGACAGCTAAAAGTTAAACCCTTCTAAACCGTTGTGTTCTGTGTTTGTGCTAGTATGTTTGTATGTATGTGTTAATATTCTTACCCTTTTTCTCCGTTTACTCCACTTCTAGGGTTGTTAGATGTGTAGGTGTAAGTGTGTGTTATTATACTGCCCCGTTCACTCTGCGTGCTTATGAGAATAAATAGTGTTTTTGTCAGTTGGTGTGAGTGTTGGTTAGATGAGGGTACTGGTCAATCAGACGGTGCTTTGATTAGTAGGTGTAGGTATTGGTCATAGGTTTGGGTGTTGTCAATAAGTGTCAGTGTTGTTCGAATTAAAATTCTTTTTTTGGGGCTCACACAAATCAACAAATGTGAAACCTATGGACATTTATAACATTTCACATTTGTGCCGATAGATCCCCATAATATTAAACCTATATTGAACATGTAAGCCTTATCATTTTCAACTGTGTCCATAAAGTGCCATAAAATGAGTAATGATAATCCCCGTGTGTCCATATTGGCCCATAATGGCAATCCTGTAGACTAATATTAATTTCCCTTTTGACCACGCCGGTCCCTACAATTGGAGGAGTAATATTTATTTCCACTTGTGCTAATTTGTGCCAGGTTCCTTAAGTCTGTATTACTTGAGTAATAGGGACATATAGTTTTCTTTATGTATTGTTGACGACCTTTAAATAAAAGAGAAGAGACGACGTATAGAGAGTGCACAACAGGTCATGAAATTGAAATCTAAAACATTATCTTCCAGTTTTCTGATTTTCTGATTTGTAAATTGTCATAGTGAATTTTTCATTCACGCATACTGACAAGGGATTCTGATCTTGTATACACGTCACGCACGTACTACGTGAACAGTCACTCTAAAATCTATTTAAAGGACTAATACTTATAAAATATGCTGCCTTCTTGTGGAAGTTGTGTCATTGATGCATTATATGTATGTTCTTGTGCACATTTTTTGCTATAAAAATGAATTGGTCTCTTCGAGGTAAATAGAAGTGAATTCTGAAACAAAAGTCTTTACTTAAAATAGAAAATTTTTAAAAAAAATGTTAATGTAGAATGTATTTCTATTTGTGTGAAGCAAAATGACAGGGATGGGATGAGAGTGGACAGAATGAATTAGTCATATCAGTTCACACGACGTATTTCTTCTTATAGGTACAGGAGGTACACCTCATTAACTAAAACATAGGAATCAAAATTTTGACAACGTTTAACTATTCCCTATGCAAATTGTATTGTTTGTGCGACGCAAGGAAAGTAGGCTACTTCAGTGAGAGACAGCGTTAGTTCCTAACCCATACCTACGTGTCCATTATGGTTTCTTACACAAGCAGTAAAAGTTCACCCCAAATACGTTTAATGCCAGACCAAATAATAGCTGCAGTGAAATTCACCCTATTATTTAGTTTAATTTTAAATTGGATCAATTTAAAATTGCATAGTCTTTTGCTCTTTGTTGATTGTCATACCGTAATAATGAAGAAAAAATTATTATGTAATGATTTTTTGACGTAGGTAATGTAAGTGATCTCAAAACTAAATATTTTCGTTAGACAGCGACTAAGGTTGTGGAACTGGTGTAAAGTTGAAAGCTAATTGTTGACTAATGAATGATGGTAAGAGATGTACCAAAGATAAACAAATGCGCAAGTTTAAATCGAATAAAAATGAAATGGCGAGGAACAATGGAGTCATGTATAGACGATACACCATCTGTTTCAAATAAAAATGTATGAAGAAGTCGAATTGTTTGTCTTTTTTATCTTTTGCTGGCCTTGGTGAGTTTAAGTTTGAATTTATTCTACGAGCTCATTCATTTTATTAAAATGCAGAACAAATGTAAGATTATATCTATCACATGTACAACAATACTTTGAAATATATTCTGATATTTCGTTTGTTATGTGTAAGCCTTGCATGATGTCATGACATCTCAGATAATGTCATTGAATGGGAAAAGATCTCAGCCTTTTCCATCCGGGCTTAAAACCCGCATAAGTGAATAATGCATTAGGAACATCTTTGTCCCCTTCTGATGCAAGCTGAATAACTTCGACTCTCATAAGACAAACGATGGTAAGGTAGTTGTATTTCCCAAACTGGTAAGTTTTTTGTGGTCAAACGTGCAACTAGATGTGCAAAAAGTAGTATTATACGATAGGTCTTAATAATAACATTGGACAATGCATTAGCAATCAATGAAATACCGGCAAATTTAATTTCAATATTATCCTTGTAACTTTTGTAATGAAAATTAAATGACACACTCGGTTGTGATCAACTATTGCTTCCGTTGCTGTTAGCGATGAAACATTATATATTCATTGTGACGTTATGAAATTATTTTAAATAACAATTCCGGTTTCAATGGCAATTCATAGTGGCATTTATTTACATCCAATCTTTTCTATAGCATGCAATAGAAAATGCCAAGGACATTACGATTGGTTAATAATGGTCATTTTGTACTTCTCAGATGCCCGCAGTTGTTATTAAGTCATGACAACTTCATGGCGTCATAATCGAGTGATGAATTTTCATCATTAACAAACACGTAAGTAATAGTTTAAAGCTATTGAAACCATGATCTTTTTCATTAAAATGTTGTAGGAAAAATATTCACAATTAAAAGTGCGGGTGTTTCATGGATTATTCACACATCTAGCCATTTGTTCACCGTCCAAAATTTTACCACTCTGGGACTTATCAATACGATTACCTCCAAGTCTTTTTCAGGTCTCTGCCATTATAATGCGGTTTTATTACGTCATAATAACTTCGTTAAAATAACAAATCAATGACTTATCATCCTTAATATTAACCATAGTCTGAGACAAGTGAACCAAATGATTTTTTCATGTTTTTTTTTTTATTCAAAAGTTGCAGAAACAATATTAAAAATTACGGTGCAGTCTTTTCATTTATAGTTGAAACGTTGTGGACTGTAATTTTTATCAAATATAATTTTGTTAAGGATACACTATTCGCTTAGTCAACCAGATGTTTAGGAAGTATCACAGCGATTACATTAGAGTCTCTATCACGGAGTCGATGTTATTCGACTCGCATCGATAAGATCGAGGATATCCCAATTAGTCATGACATGTTGGTACACTTGTTACATTTAGAAAAATTATCATATGGTAATACTAGCGTATATAGCACAATAGTCATGTAAAAAAACGTAGGAAAGAGAACTTTAAGAGATCCCTTCCCTAAGTGCAGGAAATATCTGTTATAATTCAAAAATGTCATTCTAAACCTTCACAAGTTATTACAGTAATAAGTTTTGAGATCAACATCGTCTGCATCAAAATATTGAAGAAATTAAAATTTATATTTATTTTATTTCTCAAGTGAAATAGCATCCATCACAGCAACTCACTGGATTAAAACACTAACTTTTTAAAATAGAAATCGAGGGACAGATATTCCTCTATAAGGGTTTCACTCTTAGAATAATAACTGAATGATTACATCGAAGAATTTGACTTTTTTTTGTATTTCCTGCTCTAGTATAATAAATCTAGTTAGTAAAGAGCTATGATTGTGGTATTGAAAAATTAGGAAACTACACGGACAAACGAAAACAAAGTACGAACTTTGTAAAGATTGTTTATTTATAAGGTATGGGTGAGTGGGTGAAGAAAGCATCTTATCACATGCTTGACAACAAATTTGAAATCAACACCAGAACGCGACCAGGTCTAGCTCGTTCAGTATTAGCTAATGATTCTTTGAAAATAGAAAGAAAAACAAGTCTGTTCATTTTTACAAAACATTCCTAAGCATGTTCGATTTTTCATTTTTTTCAAAACACCACCATGTTAGGCCTGTTTGCATAGAGCAGGATTCTTCGCTTAAATCAGTCAAACAATAGACTGACACATTTTCTATCTGTATCAAGATCATTTGCTTCATTAACATTATATTTTCTTTCATTTTTTTTTTTTGTTTTGTTTTCATTCTTTCTATCCTGTTATTATATAACCTATGGTTTGTAGTTCATATTGGTTGTGAATTTATGTTCCAATGTTCGTGAAAATATATGTTTGTTGTTCTGCCCATTAAACCCACTTAAATGGGAACTTATCAAATGCGTCAGGCACACAGTTAGATGCTTCGATCTTCCATAATTACTCTATCAAACTGAGTATTTTTTTCCACGTTTGTACTTGTATTTCTTTTCTCCCTATCCGTTGTTAGTTTTTCAGTACAACAATTTTGTCACTTTACTCACTCTATTTAGTAAAGTAAAATTTCGTAATGGTCGCACTGTTGCATTATTAGTATTATTTTGTGGTGGCTTGAGAGCTGCAACATTCAACCAATCAATCATATAGAGAACAAAATTAGAAAATACTAGCAAACCTCCGTACAATCAGAAATCCCCACGATTTTATGTTATGCGTCTGTCATTCACCGGCTAAGACAATCCTCGTGCTTCTTTATGTTTGTGTGGCGGGAGGTGCGAATTGGGGGTGGAAGTACTAAACTGATAAGACCCATGTGAACAATTACAAACTTCCTATAATGCAAATATATGAAGTCTCCTGCTAGAAATATATCGAAATTTCGTGATATGTTAGTATGTAATCACAATCACAGAGACGGATATATTTTGAAATACGCTCGCGGAATGTCACAACACACAAATCTTTCTGAAAACTAACCTTTGCCTTACACCCAGACGGGTATAATGGCGTTAAATTACGGTAGATATCTCAATTTTTATAAAGCTTTTACGCTGTCCAATTGGTCATAATTACAGCTATTCGATAGTTGTATAGCCCTCAACTCTCTATGGGGCGATATGTCGTACACGTCATGAATAAATGTACACAAAGAACAAATAATGGTGACATTTTCGGTCAAGAATATTTCAGAGTTTTCTTTTGTTTTGTATATTTAGTTTGCATTGTCTATTAGTTTTTTATTCGTTACACGCTCTGGATAATTATATTTTGGACTTGATCTTGTCCAAAATCAAGTTNATTTTCTACCTCGCCTGAATCATTGATTATGGTTTCTGTAAACAACATCTCAATCTGAATTCAAAACATTTGGCATTCCACATGAAATGGCAAAAATCTACATGTTGATTACCACATTTTATATTATAATTTTAGTAAAAGACCTTCTAATTATAACTAAGATTTAATTTTGTAAACATTTGGAACCTTCCAGAATGAAGTTTTCCATTAGGTAATAGTTTATTTGAGGGAATTTTTTGGAAAGTTTTAATTGTGACCTGAGGTCATCTAGAGGACTATATAATTTCGTTTATCTAGAAAATATTCATTCGTGCTGTTAAGTCGGAGCCGAATCAGTTGTATTATTGTTGTATCAAATATTCCATGTTGGACTGGAATTTGTTTATTCAAATTGTTTAATGCAAGTTATTCTTCTCTGGAACTACAAAGCGCTCAAAAATAACATTCTTGGAAATAGAGACTTGGATTTATAGYGAAATATCAACAAGAATATATTCTTGGATTGTGTGTTTAAGATTCAACAAAAGACTGTTGGAACATCACTTCGATAGAGATCATCTCTGGCACAGCAACACTTCCTGCGTTGGATTTATTTTTGAATACCACTAAAGTTTTTTTCAGGACCTTAATCGTTAGGGTTTATGTTAGAAATTCTAGGATTATTTGGAATTTGAAATTTAATTCTCAATACCTTAAATTTGTTTCACATTTTTCACTTTGTATTTTAGGGCAATAAATGATTTCTTGAATTTTACATAACTTGCTGGTCTTCGCTCTTTACCATAGAGCGGTAATACTCTTACCTGTTTGAACTGTGGTATTGAATATGTCAATATAAGAAATATGAGGAAGAGTAGTGTTGCAATACACACCTTTTCCATAATTATTTAACAACAATTTTTCAATAAGATTTTTGGAGTGATTTTTAAATTAAGGTTCAGCTTTAGTTTGTCATTAACTCATAATGTCAATACTTGTTATATAAATTAAATATATTGATGTCGCTGTAACTTCAATCTTTTCTCTGCCATAATAAATAAAGACACGTGGGATGTGACAGACTTGGTTTCGTACTTTACTGGGGATGAGCTTTGGCGCTTGGGATGGTACCAATATTTTATTCAAACTATTATAGAAGTCCCACCCAGGCTCTATTTTCTTGTAAGTTAAATTTAGAGAAAGATAGACGTAAAGCTCCGAGTCTCCAGTCAGCAATACCAATGGTCAGATGGTTAAATATACAAAAAAGTTGA
>QKMX01257019.1:653-12975 GCA_003401595.1 Venustaconcha ellipsiformis | reverse complement strand
TTTGTTAAGTTTTACAAAACTTGCTGGTTTTGCTTCTTTTGTTGCTTAGTTTATGAGACCAGAGTATTAAAAGAAGCTATACTATATATTCAAATATTAGCTGCATTAATTCGTTCTTCTTTTTTTGCTGAAAATGTGAAAGTTTCTGATCCAGATTCTTCAATCCTTTAGAATTTTTAGACTGGTTAAACCAACATTACTACAATCCGATTACACACAGGAGTTTGAATCTTCTGTGTGGGCCAAGTAAACATAATTGACCGAATAATTCATCAACCTACACCTTTAATATACTAACACCCCAGGAGTATTAATGATGTAATTTAAGTCACTTACCATCTTTTTTTACTTATATGGACTATAATATTTAGGCTGAACAGGACTGTGAAGTATGGACAAAAGAACCACAACTTTATCACCCGCCTGAAAATTTGTTTCCTTTGTGGTTTTGTCATACCTTAATGTCATTCAGTAAAGCAAAGATTGGTTCTTGATGCTTCATAAGCCTTAGACCTTTGTTAAAAAAGTTTTTTCTTTTAAAATCTTCAATGGTCGACGTACATTATGTCCCAGAACGAGTTCAAAAGGAGTAATACTTGCCACACAAGTATGACAATATGTACAATATTTAGAAACGTTACTTTTCATTTCTGGCCAATAGGAATGATTCAAGATCATGTGATAAGTCTTACTGACCCCTAAATGATCAATCAAACGAGTTTAATGGCTAGACTAACAATTGCCTGTCTACACAACTTAGGAACAACAATTTGATAGCACACTAACCACTTGTCATTAGCTGGTTCCTCAGATGGTCTTCATTTTCTCATAAGGACCCCATGCCTCACAAAATAGTATGTTGGTACCTCCGTAGAATCAGCTTCACTAATAGCGCTCTGAAACAAAGAGGAAACCTCAGGATCCTTGTCATATACGACAAGAAAGTGATTCTCCTTTGTCACCTTGATTAGAATTGAGAGAATAAGTAGTAAAAAGAGAATCAGCATAATCAATACCATTTGGCTCATCAATAAAAGTAACAAACGTGACGTCATCAACGCCTGACCAATGCATGTGATAGACGAAGGAATAATTTTCTGAGCAAATCATTATCAAGGGCTCTTTTTCGCCATAGCTCTAGTAACTGTACAAACATGGTATAATTCAGACATTTCATTTTCAATAAGATCTACTTTTTAATCCAAACAAGGCTTGTCAGTTACCATCGGTATTCATTGTCTAGCAATAAATAAATATCCTCAATGGGCAAAGAAGTCACAGGTCCTGAAACTAATTCTGATGACAAATTTACATAACATTAACAAAACCACATTCTACTCCCTTGAAAAGAACATTTTCACTAGAAGAAGCCCTATCATAACAAGGCAAGGCACCTCATCATAAAAAGATTCCGAGAAGCTCCCGTGTCCCTTAATATTTTCATAGGATAGGTTTGCTAGAATCACCAATAAGTAATATAGAACGTTTCCGCATGAATGGTTCATAATTCTCAATAATGAAATCAGACTAGATTTGTTTGACGCAACAAATATTTTGTTTCCAAAACATGAACGTGACCTTGCCCTCTTAGGAATAAGAAAATCTAGAAGAGCTTTGTCTTCATTATGTTGCTTTTATAAATTTAAATTAATTAGAAATAACATACCCAATTTTCATGCAATAAGTGTACATAAGAGATAATGGTTTCTGATGGGTCACATCAGAAATTTGATTCTTGTAAGCTGTGCCAGACTGAAATTTGGAAGAACTCATATGAGTCTGAGATGATTATTTACTAAATTTCTGCTGAGAGTAAAGCGTATTGACACATAAAACTTTGTGATTAAAGGAATAGTCCCTGTATGAGCATTTTCTTCCAGAATTCCCACCTTTAGCTAATCAAGATAGATTTTCACATCACAATGTGTACAAATATTGAACTTTTCGACTAATATCAGTTGTCTAGGTTTGTCGTAATCGTTAACAATTTTTTTTAGATACACACCATCTATCAAATAGTTGCTATTTTTCCAAAGGAAACTTGACAGGGGTCTGGCTATTTTTTTTATAATTCCTAAATCTTTTTCGATAAGTTCTAGGTACCAACTCATAACCCTTCAAGACACCTTCCTTAACCCCATAGTATTCAGCACTTACTTCAACGACAGTGAGGAGCAGATTTACGAACTTTTCCAATAAGTGCACTCTATGATAACAAAAGCCAGCTCTCTCATGGCCGTTTTAAATTTTCAGCTATTTTGTAAAATTGAATCTCCATTAATGATTCTTTAAAAGTGGTTACTAATATAATATCTCTGTAATATCGAAACCTGAACGTTCACGAGGAAAGTGCTTTCTTCTTGCCAGTTTTAATTCATTTATTTCAATTGCATTTTAATGTCTTTTTTGTTTTCAGTATCTTTTTCTTTTTTATTTGTAACTTACTTTGCATCTCTTTTCTTAGTACATTTGCATCTGCATTTTCTGCTCTCCATTTTGCATTCTCTTTCTTTTTCCTGCATGTTCATTTTCATTTCTTTTTCTTCTTTCTGAAGCTGAAGTTTTCTTAGTTTTATTTAAATATAGGTTTTTTATATTTGAATTATATTACTTTTATTTCAGCGCCATATAAGATGTATTAATTACACTCAAATCAATTGCATCAGAAAGTTTCTTTTCTATCAAATATTGGACCAAAATAGTTTTTATTTTTCTCTTTTCAACACTCCAATCATTCCCGAAATAAAACTCTCCAACCTAGATAATATTGTGAAAAATTGTTGGTTTCACTGTCAAATTAAAAGAACCAGAAACAAAAATTTCTAAACAAAATGAATTTAAATTAAAAAACGCAAATTTTATTTTCTGAACTATTTCCAAAATTCGTATCCCGGATGTGCCCCTAGTTTCTGTTACGAATCTAAGGTAATAAACAAAGTAATAGAAATGAGCAAAACGAAAACTTTTGTTAAACTTAACAAAAAATTTGACCGTCAAAGCATTAAAAAAATAAAAGAGGAACTTACATTATTATGAATTAAATCCAATACAATCCTAAAAATGTTTTACACAGGCCCAAAATTATCCAATGTCCCAAAGAATTTCAGATTCTCGAATATACAGTTCTGACAATAATACGTATATATCAAAATGGTATTTCCCAGAACTTCTTTGAATAAATTCACATAAAAAGATCTAAATAATCGTCTATTTTAATAATTCAGTCATGAACAGTAAAAAGCAAATATTTAACATACTTTTGTGTTGTATTACTCATCAGGATGCATTCACTAAGTATTCTTGATTTTATGTGTAACAGGTTTTCTACAGGGTGCCAGAAAACGAATATTGTCTGCATATCAAAGTCTAAATTTGCATTTCTGAGTGCATTAGCGATTGAGCTTATGTGGCAAGTTTCTGCTTTGCGAAAAGCTTATTGAGAAAGGACGAAAAAGAAAGGGTGTCGCACGAATTGATCGATAAATTGCTGGAAGAGGCTTGATCTGCACAAGAGGTCGTATAAAGCATCAAAGAGAAAATAAAAACTCAACCGCTAACAACATCGAAGTCGCATTGGTTATGAAAGCAGGCATACTCTTTTCTTCAGAAGCCTTTGAATCAGCTCTCCGAACGTCGCGCAGATTGGGATGAACAGCAGCTTAAGCCATCAGCCTTTGATGTGATTGAGGAGGTAGATCGAGACAATGTGATAGCGAAGCGAACTGACGGTTTGAGTAGCAAACGAAAAATGGATGCTCAAGAAGGTTTTGGATGGCAGTTTGCGAGGTGTGTTGTGCTGCATTCATGTATTTTCCAGTACAGGCCACTCAGGAGCGACAGTTACATACCGACATCAAAATACATTCCCAACCGTTCAATCATAAAAGTGCCAAACGAGGGCAACCGGTGTTACGATTGGGCCATACTATTGATATTGTAAACTTTACTAGAATAATCCAAAAACGCGTTGGAAAGTTCTACTCTGCAGAGACAGGCTTTCTGGTGAAAGCTGTTCACTGTTCAAAGTTTGGGAGACAAATTCCAACAATTTCGATCGACATTTATGCATGGGATAATGAATCTTACCCAAAGAATGAAAGTAAACACGAAGGAAAAGATCACGAAGTTGACATTTTTGAGAGTGTAGAGGATCAATCTAAGGCAAGTCGTCACAGCACTGCTTCGACTCTGGCTTGAGTAGCCGATCAATCAAACCCGACTGCGATCATCAGCTGTAGTTCAGTGCTTATGCGCGCCAAGCCTTAGGCCGATACCACTGCCACGCAGAAGTTCCCCAGACCAAGCACTCGACTTCAAAAATTGAGCCCCAGATAGAGTCCACCGTTCTGGCAGCCAAGCAATCCTCAGGTAAAGTACACACTAGCCCTGCAAGCTACGCTTTCTTCGGTCGCGACTTTGGCTCATCCGACCATTTCAGCTCTTAGAAAAGAATAACTTTTGAATAAACCTTTAACTTCCTTTCGTAAAGCCACATCAATTGCCATGGCGTGGGCAAAGGAAATGCAGTAAAAACGTTTCATTTTTGTGTCTGGAAATAGAAACGAAGGAAGATCTTCAATCACCTACGAAACTCTAAAAAGATGGCGATGAGAGAAAAAGATAACAAAATCATTTCAAGAAGTGCAAAAAGCCATTATCTCTGCCTCAGCTCCCCGTGCTAAGACTACGGTCGTTGAGACCGTGGTCCCTATCGAGAGCACCGTCGCCATTAGTGCCTACGATATTACTCTCAGGACGATCGAAAAACCAGGAAGGACGCTACCAAAAAGTGTGTTCATCTGCAAAGATACGTGGCCAATGCCACTTGACAGGAAAAGACAGGGGCCCATGAATGGCGACAGTATAATTGAGCTCTGGACAAAATGGGACAAAACCCAAGATTTCGGTCAGTATACGCAATCGACGATAATAGGTTGTGCTACAAGGGCTTTGCGTGAGGAGACACGGGTAATAAAAATAACTCAAACACTATATAACGTTTTAAATTAGCTAGCTCAAGTTTATAGACAATGTATGTTTATGGTCAGGAGCCTGACAGATTTAGCAAGGAAATAGAACATGGAGGAGTTAGAACTCTTTGTCTATTATGGACAAACTAGAAAGCCCTTTGAGTGTACTCATACAAATACATGGACAGCTGGACGAGATTCTAAAACAGACAACTGCCATAAAAGACCTTTTATTTAAGACTAAAACAAGCAGAACTAAGTGGAAAAGAAAACTCACACATGTGGCAAGTGTATACGGCCTTTAGTTCCCAGACTTTGGGCGATTACCACAATCTTTATCTCAAAACCGGCGTTCCAATCTTAGCTTATGCTTTGATGATGACACGCTATGGCATATAAGCAGGTCGCTAGTTCAGCATACCAGAAATGAGCTGGGATGCTCTGTTGAAAAGCACCAAAGAATGGCTAAAACTACGAGCTACATAGATACGCACATTTTATAAGAATGGGTCTACGAATTGACCTTTCCTTAGTCAACTGCAGGTGCGTCAAGACCAGCAACCCTAAATGCCTAGGTTGTGCTACAAGCAAGCCTACAAGTTGAATAGTGAACCTTCATGAAAACAACCTGACTGGATGGGAAATGATCCAATGATTGACAGTGGAAAATCACTCCTGCCAATAGTGAATGGGCTACATTCTCGATTTAGACACTGAGAGCCCGCTAGAGATGTACGATATGCTCAACGACTATTCATTGTCCCCAGTGACAATGAAAATGAAAGCTAAGAATCTTAGCGGTTACGAGAAAGCGGACTAGGTGGTAAGTTAGTTCTTCAAACTAATTCAAAATGGTAATTATGTTACTGATTACAGAGACCTACATTTTTACACGAGTTGGTTATGCAGGTGTGCTAACAGTGAAAGAGTAAATATTAGCCAACGAGTTATTGAAGAAAATATTAGCAATGATGGGCGTGAAATTAGCGAAAATTTTACCGATTGCAATCGTTCCGATGGCTGAAGCCGCTGTGTTTTCGTCCACGACAATTGCGACAACGGTCAAACTTCAGCTTAGGCGCCTGGCGTTCCGGATGGAACGAACCGCTTTGGTTACAGCTAGCCTCAGGTATTGAAGCATTCTAACATGACAAACACAGAAGCAGCTTGGTGTCTATTAAATCAAAGCCTCCTCACAGACAATGACCTCTATTTCTTTATATAAGGCAGCATCTTATTGGTATTCTTTGATTGAGCGAACCTACTAGTGAATGTTGCGACGAGAAATACTAAATACAGGCCTGCTGTCCGCCGTCCTGGTGGTACACATGCATGTAAAACAAATACCAAACACGTTGACAGCCCACACATTGTCTTTTACATACTTTACAGGACTCCTGGCAAGTAAAGGTATCAGATGTGGTCGTCGTGCAGAATACGCGTTTAAAACACGACAGCTGTATGGTTGGGGTGGGGTGGTTGTCTAAGCCGACAAAAATGAGAAGCAGTGCTTATCACTCTGTCAGGAATTTGACCTACCAGACTTGTCGTTATCACGTTGAGTGCCTTCACGACGTCGTGCAGTCGTATAGTCAACTCTAGGTTATCCATGGTGCAGTTAAAGCGCTCAATAATAGTTTATGAATGATGAACACCTGTATGCCAATAGCATAGACCGGGTGGAGCCTTCACAATTATAATGGCTCGCAAGTATATATTTTAGTTCGCTTCTTGGCTACACCGGAAGATTCTTTACTGGTGTCATCCTGCGGTAGTGTTGAACGCGCGTGTAATAGCTGGATACTTTAAAACCTACTGTTTTATTTCCTTGACCATCTCCTTGTGGTTTGCGATGTCAAACTCCCAAACTCCAAAACAAGGCGGCTGACAATATGCGTCACCTTTCTGTTTATACTTATAACCAAGAGATCTAAGTGGCTGAAAGTTAGCTCCAAGGTAATTCCTTCAGTTAGTCTCGACTAGTAGAAGAGCATATAAGCCGTCATGATCTCAAAGTTAAGAGAAATTTAAATACACAAACCAAAAGAGACCGACTGAAGTTTGATCTTGCGTCTTTGCTCTCTGGTTGCCTGGTCCTACGAGCAGGGATGCCGTGTAGGGGTTTTAGATCAGCTGGAAGACCAGGCTTGTTCTAGCCTTGTCGATCAACTAAAGATCCTTATACGTTACTGTAACATCGGCATCGTAAATGCTGGTCATCTAGTTTTCCTCGAGCTTCACGATATTTTTTTTTCACAATAACCCTCCTGAATGTGTTTTACAATTATTCGTTTCCCAGCTGTCACGTTCGTTTTTGAAGCGAAAGCACAGTGAAGACTGGAACTGTCGGGCATCACTATGTCAATTCAACCAGTATTTGAAAATATATTAACCAGCACTCAGTTCTGGCCTATCATGCTAACCACAACCATTGTTTGCGTGCCCTTCACGTTTAGTTTGCGCCGGCGATCAGAAGGGGTCCAAATTGTTGCCATAGGTTGACATCGCACATCTTTTGCGCTTACTCTATTAGTACTGCCTAACAAACACTTGGATGCTTCCAAAGGTCCTAACAATTCCATTCCTTGTTATGCTTTGCCGCATTTATGATACATGCCATGCATTTTTCTATTTACTCTAACCGAGATTGTTAAAACTTTGGTCTGCAGGCCGACAGCTACCAACATCGTCTCCGCCAGTAGCTGTGCCCCGTATTGCAAAGTTTAACGGGTTTGCTACGTGCGTATTCACATTTTAATAGTTGCCATTCCACTCTTCCACGGCACTACAAACTACTAGTGCATTTTGCTTGCTTCAATTCAATGAAATTTATCTAAGCAACCGTTTGGTCGCTTCTACTGTGGATTTTGTTCTCTTACTGTACTGAAACGTAGAGTTGCGAAATTTCATTAACATTTGAATAATTATTCTTTAGATTGGAATGAATTTGATCATTCTAGCAATACACTGTTAAATCTTAATCCTATTACTCTTGAGTTTGGTTCTGAATCTACTTTTATTAACGTAATACTCTGGTATCAGTCCGTCAGATGAATCTTTCCATGTTTAACAAAGGTAAGGGGGAAGACACAAAGTGCTATACTTTTTCTTTCATTATTGATGGCGTATAAAACTTCGGTACTTTTGCTGTCTGAGAACAAAAGCGCGCTGACGCTGGATCATATCGGTTTCAAATTGCACCTTGTGTTCGAAACGTTTTCATAGACAAACTACCGCGGAACTCTATCATATACTTTAAACTGCTCAAAAGGAAGTGCTTTTGAGAAAGACTTGCAAAACGAGTCCAAGAATTTCCGCTGCATCCTGTACAAAATTGCAATAAGGGCGTAATTGTGTTAACTTTGATAGCCATGGCTTTGGTAGTTGACACTGCTGGAAGCAGAGTGGAAAACATTAGCCATTATTGTTGGTGAGACTGTTCTTTTCGTCCATGTTAGCCCTACTACGGCATGCTCGTTCATCATGTTCCTTTGCAAATGTTTGCAATAGAGTTTGGCAAATGCAAAAATTGGCATGACCGGCGTTTTCGCGTTTGGGCTAAAACAAGGCTAAACTCGGTTGCTGTTTTTTTTATCCATACATGATGGCAAGATAAAATAATTTAATTTCAAAGTGTGTCAAAGTAATATAAAACACGGCAGAGAAATTTAAAAAATGCGCAGCAGTTATAAATGAGACGTATTCGGCCATTGATGTTCCTGCGTACGAGAAAGGCGGGGATAAAACATTAGTTCATTCAGTACTATTTCCTAAAACTTTCCTTAACCGTTTTTTCCATACCAGCTTCATTTCCTGAAAATACCACTGTGGCAATAAGCGCCATGTATGTCTAAGCCCATGATCGTCTAAGCCTAAGTTCGTACAGGACCTTTTCAAGTCACCATATAGTTTAACTAATAATTATTCGCCACAAATGTCGTAAACACCGTGCTTGGCTTACACTCCAGTGCTGTATTTAAAAGCATGCACACGTATTTTCCACCTTCTATTTTCTATCGGCTGTGCGAAAAACAATACATCCAATAACGCTTGCCGAATATATCCATTTTGCCTACGAGTCAGACACAAATATAAATTTTTTGAGTACCGCTTTCACATATATTATATCAGTACAACTATCTAATTTAAATTAATTTGGCTCGAATAGTTTTCAGCGTAGACGGTAGTTATGGCGAACCTCTGCTAGCAGCATTTTCCTCGCTAAAAAAAATATCTTAATTCTATGTCAACTTTGCGCTGCCAATCTGAGATAAATTGGGCCATCCATTCTTCACCATCCGTGAAGATCATTAAACTGGTTTTGACGCTATGATGACCATTCATGCCGCCAGCATTATGAGCAGAGTCAGCAATCGAAGAATGGGCATGTGGCTCCATGTTAGAAAGTTGCGCCTTTAAAACTAAGTCTTAACCATTTAGCTATGATGTGCTTGAGATATATTATCGCACATATGGCAGTCGATGGCTGTAAGAGGCCACGATTTTGTTAATTTCAAGCCGTTTTCTGGACGCGTGGTAAAAAGCTCCACATTTGTTCATGATATCCCATGTATAAAGGGTGTTATTTTTTTCTCTCCTACTACCCGCTATCCCGGCTGAAATAAAAAAATATTTTGGCCACATCTGCTTGGAGCTTGAAACGAAATTGCCTGTCCCAAGCCCGTATGAAAAACGAGGAGGGTTGGGTGAGGGGCTAGCAACCCCTACCTGTAAAAAAGACAAAACTACAGAAATGAGAACTAACAAAACTACAAATGTCGCGGAACTGGGAGACGATGGACCTGCAGAAGGAGACAGTGTGACGGAGAGTAATGAAAGCCAACCTAAAAATACACCGGGTAGTGAATGCCACCCTAACAAAGCTACCAGGCCGATGATCATCATATCTACCAGGAACTCCACTACCATCGGCACATGGAACGTACGCACCTTGTACGAAACACGAAAGACAGCACAAGTGGCCCCTAAAATGAGAAACTAGCACCTTACCATCCAAGCGAGGTATGATGGACTGGCTCTGGTCAAAGGAGGCTTGCCACAGAGGAATTGCTGCTGTTCTCCGGGCATGAAGAAGTAGACGCGAAACACACCCAGGGAGTCGCCTTGATGCTCTCAAGGATACCTCAGGGAGAACTTATTGGATGGGAACCACATGGCCCACGAATAATCACAGCTTCATTCAATACAAAAAAGAGATGGATCAACATGGATGTTGTCCAGTGCTATGCTCCAACCAATGATGCTTAAGAAAAAGAGAAAGATTCCATATAGACTTCAAACCATCCTACAGGATTGCTTGAGACAAAACATCGCCATCGTCTATGCCAAGATTAGGAATGATAACCAGGGCTATGAAGAAAAAAGTTATGAGGCGGCAAGGAGATGGGGAGATGAAGGACAATGGGGAGAAACTTGCCAACCTTTGCGCTACCAGCAACCTGGTCATTGGTGGAAGGTAACTTGAGTATCACCAGACTCGACAACAGAGAACCAGATTGACCATGTGCATATTATGAAGAAATTCCGAAGATCTCTACAAGATGTCAGAGTCAAAAGAGGTGCAGACATTGCATCAGATCACCATCTCCTTAGTGCCCGGATGAAGCTAAAGTTGAAGAGAAACTGGACAGCAGGGTAACCCACCGCCAGCGCTACAACACCAAGCTTTTGAAAGATCCACTTAAAAAAAGACAGTTTACCATCTTACTCTCTCACAGGTTTCAGACCATACAAGATCTGCTAGAAGATGAGACTACAGAAACAAGTGGCAAGGTGTGAAAGAGATATTAACATCAACCTGCAAAGAGGTCCTAGGGACCAGGAAACCCAACCAGAAGGACTGTGTGTCTGCACAAACTTTGCAATAGATAGAGAGAAGAAATAGATGAAGGCAGTAGTTAACAACAGTGGCACACGAGCTAGAAAGATCAAAGCTCAGGAAGAATACTCTCATGCAGACCGGCTTGTAAAGAAAAAAGGTCAAATAAGACAAACGGAACAATATAGAGTCCCTATCGAGAGAAGCAGAGGACGCATATCAACAGGGAAACATGCAAGATATGTATGCCAACATCAAGAAGCTGTCTGAAAAGTTTAGCAAGCCTAAAAGACCCGTGAAAGACAAGGAAGGAATGATAATACAAGATGAAGATGGACAGATGAATAGATGGGTGAAGCACTTCGTAGAACTACTAAACATCATCTCCTTAAGAACCACCAGAAAGACATCCGGCTGACAGCGACCTGTCGATTAAGTCCAGCATACCAATCAAAGAAGAGATACGCAAAGCCATCAAATAACTCAGAAATGGCAAATCGGCAGGACCAGAGAGTATTTCAGCTGAGGCACTGAAAGCAGATGTAGAGTTCAGCGTGAAGATGATCTACCATCTCTTCAGCCAAATCTGGAAAACATAAGAAGTCCCTTCCGATTGGTAAAAAGTCTACCTCATCAAGCTCCCAAAGAAAGGTGACATCAGCTCTTGCTCCAGCTACAGATGTATAATGTTGATATCCATTTCAGGAAAAGTGTTCAGTCGAGTCCTACTTAACAGGATAAAAGACACCATCAACCCACTGTCCTGAGACCAACAGGCTGGTTTTCGCAAAAATAGATCATGCACTAACCATATAGAAATATTGCGCATAATCTTGGAATAGTCACTTGAATGGAACTCGCCGATTTATGTCAACTTCATCGTCTACGAAATGGCCTTCAACAGCATAAATAGACAAAACGTCTGGAAGCTGTTGAGGCACTATGGAGTACCGGGAAAAATCACAAACATCATAAGGAACTCCTATGAGGGAATAACGTGTAGAGTGGTCCATGGCCAGCAACTTACCAGCGCCTTCCAAGTAAGGACAGGAGTGAGCCAAGGATGTTTGTTGTTACCCTTTTTTTTCTTCTCGTGATAGACTGCATAATGAATTCATCAACAGCCCGCAAACAAAATGGCATACAGTGGACACTTTGGACACAACTGGACGACCTTGACTTTGCCTATGATCTGGCTCTTCTCTTCCACACCCAACAAAAGATGCAAGAAAAGACCAACATCATTGCAAAAACAACAGCAAGCACTGGTCTTAATATAAATAAAGCAAAGAGCAAGATTATGAAGGTCAACACAGCAAACTTGACACACATCAAGCTGGAAGGTATGGAGCCTGCATCCAGTACCACCAGGCAAGCACTCACTTTGACCCACAGGGGAAATGTAAGAGAGGCCGGCTAAGAAACACCTGGCGGCGGGACCTAAACAAGACAGGTCACACGTGGGGACAGCCTGAGAGACTTGCTCAAGACCGGGATGGCTGGAGAGAGTTTG
>QKMX01256747.1:653-14164 GCA_003401595.1 Venustaconcha ellipsiformis | reverse complement strand
TGTGTGTGTGTATGTGTGTGTGTGTGTGTGCGTGCGTGCGCACGTGTATGCATGTGATTCTAACAAAATTTCTTTCTTATCAATGATAAACTCTTTGGTTCATGCATATTTTAAAACTTTAACAACTTGAATTGAGGAAAATACTGCTATGTCCACTCTAAACCAACAACCAAATGACAAGAATCTTGTTGACCCTGCCTTTCATAAATGTAAAATAACTTCAACACAGCTAATTAATGTAGAGCATGGACAGATGGACATGTGGATTAACGTACACTGTGATTAATCTAGTGTATGGACCGATTCACACATAGATGCCAAAGTGACTGCATTGTTAACCTTCCCTTAAAGCAGGGAAGACAGAAAATGAAAAGGTTTCTATTTCTCTGCAAATAATTTTTATAACAAAGCAGCAAACGATTCATAGTAATAGGAATTATTTCTTTTTACTTGGTTCCTGGTAACAATTTGCCATGAATCACCCACAGAAGAAAGTTAAATGTTGTGTCTAAACTGTACATTTGGCACATACATAAAACATACATGCATTGAGTACAATAATGTGAAAAATAACACATGGATTTCACTTAAGGTATTGTGTCAAAGTTTGTTTCACATCAAATATGCTAAAAGTGACTCTGTATTAATTAGTCTTGTTCTGTTAAGCATTATGAAGCAGGCCTTTGTGTCCTATATTAGCACCATCATCGACCTAGATTTTGTTTTCAATGTTTAGTACTGTAATTGACCTAAATTTTATTTTCAATTTTTCATTTAAAACCAAGATGTCAAAACTAATTGGTCTGTCCAATGACCAGAAATGAACAAGATTCTGAGCCAAAAAAAGTATTTACTCTTAATTAAGATAAAACTATACCCCATTTAAGCTCAACTTTATTTTGATGGCTAGATTACACAATACCCAATTTAAACACAACTTATTTTCATGGCTAGATTAAACAATGCACAGCTTAAGCTCAACTTTACTTTGATGGCTAGATTAAAAAGACAATAATGACTTGTTTTTACTACAGATGACACTAGATTTATGAATGTGATGTATGTGCTTTCATTTAACACCACTTATAATACAGACAAAACATTATATTCTGTTATAATGCAACATAAATACATATGCAACATACATGCATTTACATTCAATTTATGCCAATTTCAATTGAAACCATAACTTCAGGAAGGCATCCATGGCGTAAATCGACCATCAACCATATTTAGAATTGAATTAAATACACATTGGTCTTATGGATACAAATGGAGCAAAGCAGCGTACTTAAGCTTTTGTTGCTGTAGTAAAAGCTGAAAAAAAATTATGTTGCTTGGCATAAAAAGCTGTTCAAAATGCTTTGAAACTGATACACCTACATAATGACATCTTGTTTTGTGATATACCAAATGATACGTACACGCGTATTTAGACTACATTTTTTGGGGAACCTCTGCCACTTGTTTTCTATCTAGATCTGAATTAAAGCATAACACTGCCTAGTAATGAAAAGAAACGGACTCCATTTTTTAATTATTATAAATTTATAAAGAAACTTACTAAATATATCATGTCAAGACTATTGAATCTGTTTTTCATTCAAAGTGATGGGCTTTCCTAATGTTAAATCCCCATGCCATTTCTGAGACCTGGACAAGAATCTAACAAACACCTAGATGATCCTGATTAGCTTTTTCCAAATACTGTACATGTTATAATGGAATGAACACTATATGAAAAATCCAATTTTCTAAATGTTTTTTTTTAAGAATGTGTCTAAAACAAATGAAACATCTCACCCATCTTATGACCTTTTCCCTACAAATAACCTTGACCTTGGTCAAGTCAAGATATATAACTGGCTCAAGTTTCACTGCAATATCTTAACTGGTTCAAAACCTATACAAATACATTCAAAGAGGTCACTGATTTATACTTCCTATGGAGACTTTGACCATGGACCCCGGGGGTGGGGTGGTGGAGGGAGAGGGCATGGCAATAGTATGCAACACCTATCATACATGGTGTTTAATTGGCTAAAGATTAATTAAAATATTTTTAATGAATAAGAATATAAGTCACAGAATTACAACTTACTTGCTAACCTTGAGAAAGTGGGTGTGGCTCTGGTACATGACACACCATCTAGTCATGATATATACCTGGTCCAATTTTAATACACATATAGACAGACAATACCATAATATGCTGGACTTTATATACTGAAACTGAAGACCTATGAATAGGTTAAGGCCAATCTCGACAATTAATCCAACATATCGCTTCAAGTCTCATTGAGATGCCTTGAACAGTTTAAGAATTGTGCTCCAGAAAGGAAAATGTGGATAATGGATAAATGGGTGAACTGAGAAACTGCCAAATAAAAAAAAAAGAGACTGAGCAATTATGAATAGCTAAAGGCTTTTAAGTGTCGTGTTCTTGAAGTTAAAGTGATAATTGGATGGACAGAAAGAATGAATCGTTTACAAACAAATTTGTTCTTTTATAAAACAGATCTAGATAGGAAGACCAATCTGCAGTGAGTCATTAAGTAATTATTATTGACTAATCCACAGCAAAGATGATTTTAGTTTAGTATGCATTACAATTCATTTGTCAATGTTGCTACAAATTACATTCGTCGCACTTGGACACGAATAAATTTTGTATGCCCTATAAAAATCATAAGACATAACTGTATTTTACAGATGAAAAATTTGTAGAAAGTTTTGAACAAAGATAAGTACATAAAATCTCACTTTATGTGTGAGGCATTTTAATTACAATGCTCTCTCTCTCTCTCACATTACATACAAATCAATAATCATACCTGAGAGTTAAACATATTTACATATCATTAATGCTATGATTGGATTTCTCGTGACATAATTGATTTAAAAAATTCTAATTCATCAAGAACTGCCATTTGTTGAGAATCTACACACATTATAATAATTCAGAAACCAAAAGAACTATTACTTTGAGTTTATGGTTCATTTTGATGGCTGAAAGAAGGTTTTCAAATACAGTGTCTTACAAAAAGTAAATGTGCTTTTCATTGTCTATACCAGCTCTACATTTCTGCAACTCATCCAAGATCAAAGTTATAAACAACAATTTGCAGTCTGAACTAAATCAAAGCTGTCTATTGAATTCAAATTTTAATTTTTTAAAAATCCAAAATTAAGAGTTTGGGCAGTCCTTGGTGAATTATTTCAGTTAAGCTTATAACAAATTATTAATAACAAATTTTAAAATTAGCACCACTAAAATGGTATCTCCCACAGGGAGAAGCAAAGGTAACTAAATCTCACACAAATATTGCTAACACACACACACACACGCACACACTTGAACAACTACACATTTTGTTTAACTGCATATGGATGAATTCCAAACAAACAAGGCTGGAAAACTTTCTAATACTTTCTGGTAAAAATTTTAAAAAAATGAAATTATAAAGCCTGATAATGAGAAATTATTCACCATAGAAACTTTCTCCATTATTCCACTCCAATTGTCTCAACAAAGTGTTAACAAATTTAAATTTTTGCAATCGTTTTTTCCTCTAAATATGGGGTAATTTAAAAAACAAAACAGCAATCAAACCAAAATGTAAGAAAAGAAAAGAGACTGACAAAAAGTTGTATGCATGAAGAGAGCTACCACCATGTATGCTTTCATCCAAGATGCATCCATCTGCACAGCTCCAGATATGCCATTGCATAATGTGCTAGCACATATTGGTCTATCCAGCTTGTATGATTAAATAAGTAGAACAAAGACCCTGTTATGCTTATGCATTATGCAACAGCACATCAGGGTCTATGTTATTTGACCTGACTTGTATTTAATCATATATAGTAATTTGTCAAAATACTGTATTTACTATCAGTGTCTATACTTTAAGAGAACATTTGTACCTACCAGTTACACAAATTTTACATCTTTTCTGATGCTTACACACGTGTACACATACATTCCATCTCCTCATTATGTTGAACCTTAATTAACATATCAATAAACAATACTTCTTAATTGAGGTATTCAATGTGAAATTAAAGACTATGTACAGCACAACTGTTCTATGATTTAAATCTATATACAAAACTAACAATACTACTATATTATTTTAAACATTATTTTTTTCTGCACCACTGCTGGCTTGACAAAATGCATCTGATCATCATTACTATCTTGTGTATGCACATCTTCATGTTTTAATTACAAATTTTCACCAAGCCTTTTGTACTTAGTATATACACTGCATATTGTACATAATTTAAATGGCATAATGTAATACAAAATAAATCAAGTTATTGGTTCATAAATTCAAAAATCAACTACTTATGTATTTATGTACCGTTCTTGTTTGATCCGATATCTGTAAACAGCTTTAAAATATAGTTCTGTTATTTATTCTTGAGATTCATCAGTTTTTATTTAAAAAAATTTGTAAGCATGTAACTTCATAATGTTTCCATGAAGACATGAATCTTGAAATGCCTTTACATACTATGTATAAAAAGCCCTTGCTTTACTGTTGCCTTTCATAGTGTGATCATTTTCCAAGCTTCATAAGAAATTCTGTACTGTCATAGTTTGCTTTATATTGGTTCATTTTAAGCTCTTCATGGGCAATATCATGCCAGGGAAATCAGAGCAAGCTTTCTTTCCCAAAGATGCACCGAGCCAGTTAATCAGGCTGGCCTTGATCAGCACTGAACTTGCAGCCCTTTGATAGTTTGATGCTTTACCAACTGAGCTATCCTGACTCTCTGTCATGTCAGAAAATAATGTAAATATATTCATTATTTTATTTGAGTTTTATTGTTAGTTTAAGTCCATTTCTATGACATACCAATTTTAAATGGAGATGCTACTTTAAAATTCCATTTCTCTACATCATTCACAAAATAATAATGATGACCTGCTTATAAAATACAAAAAAATACATCCCCACTGAGGCATCAAATGGCCATTACATTTTTTCCACATGCCTTTAAACTTTTCCTGGATTTAACATCAAACTTGAATATTACCCGTTTTGTCAGAAAAGAAAATAACTGCGACAACTCTTGCAAACTACATGTACAAGCAATGATGTCCACATGCAAAGACTTCTTGACCATGCAGAAATAAAAACGACTCTTTACAGGCCTGTCCTACCCATGAGTCATAATTTATGTTTTCATGAAGACAAGACTATTACAAGATTTTTCAATTATTCACATTAGTGACAAATCTACCCAGTGAAGAACTGCTTTTTGATGAATATATTTCAATCACGAACTGCAGTCATTTCAACAGCAGTTTCTACAAAAGTTTTTTTTTGTACTTGTTAAAAAAAAATTTGCAATGAAAGAAAGAAATAAAAAAAGAACAAATAATGAATTTGAGAGTCAACAAGGGCTTGAAAATCACCAATTTATCCTTTTAAAAAAAGAAGTCAACTAAAAGCAACATAAGTGAGCAAAAAATGCCTAAGGTCCACCATCTTGCTTATAGTGTTTGTGCAATCACCCTACAGCAAAAATATCAATGCAATCTCTACTCACTTATAACACAAGTACAACTGCAAACAAAGACCCTGATATGATATAGCATAATGCACCTGCATGTTAAGGTCTATGTTGTCTGTTCTACTAATTACTAATAACAAACTGCACAGACCCAGATCTGCTTGCGCATCATGCATAGGCAGATCTGGGTCTGTGTAGTTTGTAGTTTGTCTTGTCATATAAATGATTATATATGGTAATTTATATGCTATTTAAGGTTAATACTATCAATTTGATACTATCTATGCAACCTTTTATTTGCATCAAGAAAAAAAACTACTGCTCTGGACAATTTTAAGCATAAAAAGACACCTATATGCATCTTGCTTGAGAAGCGTACCAAGTTTGGTTGAAATCTTTAACAAGTTTGAGAGTTATCATCTGAAAACAACAGTGGATATGGTCACTCAGGATGATGGACAGACAGACAGGCAGCAATAGCAATATCCTACTGTATTAATAATGGGATATTTTTTAGGAAATAATCTGGCAAAATTAGCATGCATAAAAAATAATTGCAAAGCATTAAATACAAAATAGAATGTACAAGGACATTAAACTGGCCTTGACAAATAATATTACCAATTCTGAAAATATCAGTTTGACAAAATCAAAGGCAATTTACTTGGGTTATATTTTTCAATGCCAGAACTAAACCTGTTCAAGTCATACCAGTATGAAATATACAAGATACAAGGCTGGAATTTTAAATTGCCACTGGGCAAGTTGTTTTCTGGAATATTAGACTGCTGCTAGCAATTGGTTTTCTGGAATATTAGACTGCCACTGAGCAAGCTGTTTTCTTTTAATATTAGACAGCCACTGGACAAGTTGTTTTTTTTAATATTAGACTGCCACTGGGCAAATTGTTTTTTTTTAATATTAGACTGCCATTGGGCAAGTTTTCCTGAATATTAGACTGCCACTGAGCAAGTTGTTTTTTAATATTAGACTGCCACTGGGCAAGTCTTTTCTGCATTTTCTATTTAATTTCAAGAACTGCATGTGGACATGTGTTACAGATGAATTATGACATTGGATGAAGCTTGTATTATTACTACCATTACATACAAATGTAATTTAAATGAGAAGATTATCATATGGAATGACATCTATTGGTTTGACCATGACCTCAGCAGGGAATTTACAAGAAAAACAAACAAATCACAGCTTGCATCCTTGAATCAAAAGTCTGGATTATTATGCAAATGCTATACATTTTCAGTCCCTCCATACTCCGAGTTCATAACTTGAACATCATTTTGAGTCTGTTGCACAAGATGTTGCATGGAAGGATGTAGATAAGGATAGGTATGGTATGAACGACCATGCCACTGGGTTGGCAGTGGTGGTGGCTTCAACATGGTGTGGACACTTCCCACCATTCCATTTACTGTAAGTCTACCAGTGCCAGTTGCACCGTTTTCTTGGGTTAACCTCTGGTTTTCCAAACCTGCTAATGATGGACCACAGCACATGTGGCAGTGAGTATTTACAGGGGTATGATGCGGATATATATGAAGGTAGGGGCCACTTGTGGAGGCTGAAACCACTGGTGGGCTTAACACTGGATTTACACAATCTGCAAAATTGGAAAAGAAATTACAACATCATAAGGATTTGTTCACAAGAGATCCAGTATTTACCTTTTCTTAACATCTGCATGCATATCTTTCATGTTTGTAAACATGTCAGTATTTAATTAGCATATACCAAATAATTACAATACTTATTTACAAAAGGATGAATGCTTTATGTTAAATCCATCAGACCAGTTCACTTTAATGCCTTTAAAAGCACAACATTTTTAACCAAGGATAATGTACTAAATGTAACATGATTTTACATGTGACAAATGATGACAAATCCTGATCTTCCATACAACTTAAATGAATCTATTTGGCATTTGAAACATTTGGAAACTTATAACGTATGCGCATACACAATTCTGTTAGCTTTTGCCAAATTTATGAACCTTTCTTGGAAGTTACTTCTTAAATATTTAGAACTGGCCCCATCAACACTCAAAGTGAATTTGACACCCATTTAACATTCTCCTTCGAATATAAATGAATGGTAAAAGAGAGGACATCCAAATACATTTCAAGCAACTGCAATATCTCTTCAATTTATTTCAAGTGAAGAAGTTGAGTGAACAAAAAAGTTCTGGAAAACTTTACTGCAACAAATGTTACTGTTTGCAAGTTTTGTATAATGACATAGCTTGGTGACCTTCCCAACTGACCTGTAGTGGAGGATGATCGAATATGATGATTATTACAAGTATGATGAGGTACTGTCATCGGACATGTCACCAAGGGGAGGGGTAGTGGAGGTGGTGGCACTGTTGATTCCTCACAACCTCCAACACCAGGATCTGGAAGAGAATAAAAAACTGATCAGTCTTTCCAGACAATGTATATTTTAATGAATATCAAGGAACGTAGTGGACAGAGACCCAAAAAAGTTTTTAATAACATTCTGGAACAAAAACATAATTTCCTTTACAGAGTAATTAAGGGTCATATCCATCTATCCATCCATTCAGTAATCAATTACCTATATGCTGGCAAATATGATAGGTTAAAACATAATTCTGCCTATAAATTAGACTGTTGCTTTATGTCTATGGTTCTTACCTGAAAACAGGCCAGCAATGTTGATTTGTGGCTTACAAAACTTTTATCAAAAGAAAAAACAATGCCACATCTGCCTCCAGAAACATGATATCCATCTCTTACTAACGGTTTGTTGAATTTAAACCAATGCTGCCCATAAGGGCTATTTTAACAAGACAACTGTAAATGGTACACCCCTATGTTGAATATTCATCTATGAAAGAAGTTGCAGGACCTCTGACTCTAAAGCTGATTGAACACTTGGTCTCAATGACCTTGACATTTAAGATATCCATTCTTGAGCTAAACTTATTGTTCAAAAACCATTATTTCTTATCAGACTTACCATGACTATCTCTCACCTTCAGGCCCCAGAATATGTAGGTTTCCTTATTATCCTAAGAGCAATCCATCCACACAAAGTTTGATCAAGAAATAAAAGCTATTCTGCAAAAATAGTTTTGTTTTCTTTGAGCCGCAATGACTCAGACCTTTTCCATTTTGATCTCAAGATTAATGAGTTCTTTCTTACTCAATGTGTAAGTCATCCATCCTCAGGCTCTAAGAAGGTACAAAGATGATATTCTTTTATGCAAAAAAAACATTTCCTTCCTTCACTTGTAGTAATCTCAATCAACCTTTGACTATTTTTCACCCAAGTGCAAGCCATCCACAAAAAAGTCTGGAAATTGTAGCTGGTCGAAAATTCTATTTACTGTGAAGAAAGGATGCTGGCAACAGATTGAAGGACCAATCAATGAATGGACAAAATAATTACAGTTCTGCTTACTATAGGCATATAAATATTTAATACAAATTTCAATAACACTACAAGAATTTCATTTAGGTTATAAAATTACTTTATAAGCCATTAATCCTGCATGTTGAAATATGATAAATGAATAATCTGGTTTATATGTGCAGGTACAACAAAAATAATACATGATGTCTTACTTTCTGGTTTCATCGGAAGCCCACCCAGAGGCTGGGAACTGTCAAAATGTGCTTGACGTCCCCCACTTCTGTGCCGTCCATTCCGTGACCTAGCAGGCTTCAAGGGAATTCTAGGAGGACCATTGTGTCTAATACTACTCGTGCCATTATCTGTGTGGGCTTGCTCACAAGAGTTTTTACAGCTGCTACACATGACACAGTCTCCACTCTTTAAAACTGAATCACACAACGAACTAGCATTTTTTGATGCTGAATTACTTTCACACACGGAATTTTCAGTCTGTGCTGTCACTTTATTATCACCACAATCATTGGTCAGTGTTCCTACCTGACCTGTCCCCTTGGAAGCCTCAGAGGCTCCAGCTGGAGGGGTTAACCTATCATGGTTTGTTGGCTGTGGATGGAATGTTCTAAGAGTGTGGGTTTGACTGTTGCTTGTGTGAGAAGTAGAACCACTATGTATAGAGTCTATTTCACTGCCTTCATATAGAATACTGGATTCACTGTTGTCTGCAAAAGGGATAAAAATAAAAAAAATGTTACAAAGCCTTCTTTATGCAGTATGAACACAAAAGCTTGCATCCGTTTGTTTCTTTTTCCTCTTAATTTCACTCCCACCCACCCCAGAAAACAACAATGGAGCACATAAAATTATGCAAGTCCATATGACTGTGTCCATAAGGTTGATAGACCCACTTCTTTTCATTTTTGCAAAATACCTTTTGAAGAACTTCATTGACTGAAACTAAGACAATTCTAAGGCATTTGATTTTGACCATTTTCAGACAAAATTTACAAATATGTGAACATCATTACTTTTAGAACTTTATCCTTGAACTGCCTTACTCTGGCATGGACATCCTTGTCATTTAGGCAACTTTTTTTTTGTTAAAAGAACTTTATCCAAAAGAGAAAAATGAATAACACCATATATTTTTATAACACAGAGTGAAGACACACGACTTGCCACATGTCAATGCTAAAGCTGGTGGAACAAATTTTTCCAGCAACCATGGCCTGTTGCCTGGTGCTATTTATATCAAATAAAATGAACATGATGACACAGATGATTAAGATCAACATTCTACTCGCTATCAGTGCTTTGTATTGTAGTAAACTGGAAATGAATTTATGTATGTGTGTGTGGGGTGTATCTCAAATTTATGACATCTCCTATCTATTGTCATTACACAGAGTCAAATGATAATAAATTGTGATGGTGATATCTGATAACATCACCAGTACTTTATAACTGAGTAAATATGCTAAATGACTCATATTACAACAACCCAACTCTCCACTGAGATAAAAATGGACCTACCATCTGAAAGTTCTGGATACTGATTCTCGCCACTCAATAACCCGTAACTTGCTTGGGGATCCTCCCCATTAACATCGCTAGGAAATATTGCAGCAGTTCTAGCGGCCCTGAATCTGCCCGATGATGACTCGTAACCCGACTCCTTCATCTGCATGTCTACTTGATAATGATAACCTGGCACTTTTAATGGCACTGGCTGCGAAAAACTGCCCTCCTTGTCCGAGGAATTATAACCCGAGCTAGGTACTTCCCCTGGCAATGTAGTCTCATCGGTAGGTGTGGCACTGTAGAGTTCTTGCCGTTTTCGAGTTTGATATATAATAATGACCCACACCAGTGAAGTACCCACCACACAACATACAACAGCAATAATAATAATTCCTGTTGTTGTTGACTCATCATCTAAACCACCTTCTCGCCCACTACCACTGGCATCTCCACTTCCCTTCGAACTATCTGTTATGACAGAAAGAGTGGAATATCCACGCTGGGTGCCGAGAGTGTTGGACATTTCACACATATATTTTCCAGCATCACTCAGCTCAGTCTGCACAATGATTAGAAGCTGACTTTGTGCTGACTCAAAATATCTTCCAGTGATCTCAATTGGGACTCCATCTTTGGACCAGGTGATTTTTGGCCAGGGGCTCCCAGATGCAAAACATTCAAGCATAGTCGAGTCCTTCAATCTAGTCACTTTAGATTCCATGGGTTTTGCAAAGGATGGAGGTTCTGAAAACAATGTGACAAAACATTATAAAAATTTTGTAAATTGTTAAATTAGGAGGGAAACCAAAACTGCCAAATCCCAAAATTTAACATTTTTAAATTGAATCCAATTTAAAAGGACTACTTCCAGTTATACAGACGATCTAAGGATGTTAAGGGACATAAGTCTGCTGACTGCATCAATAAATATTCATAACTAGCATATATATTTTGTTGGTTTAATCAGAAGTCTCTATGCATACATTTAAACCATATATGCTGCCAATTTTAAAACATATCAACAACACCTATAATGATGATTATTGGTAAATTTTCAAGTCTTGCAAATTTGCCTACATATTTCAATCATGCTTGATGGAACAATAAATATTTCCTTTTGTATTTTTTAAGGCTACTGGCCAGTATATATGGTGAACCCCAAAATGCAAAATATATTTGCCAGAACATGACTGTCGTGATGTTTCATTTGTACAATTATGTTAAATATTTATTTTCTCTCTTGTTCATTGCAAAGATACAGGATTTGTATTT
This sequence comes from Venustaconcha ellipsiformis, assembly GCA_003401595.1. Taxonomy (NCBI): domain Eukaryota; kingdom Metazoa; phylum Mollusca; class Bivalvia; order Unionida; family Unionidae; genus Venustaconcha; species Venustaconcha ellipsiformis. Next base: position 2,446 of record QKMX01256747.1, on the reverse strand, counting down.
TTACATGCATCTTTATATATCTTAGTATGGGATGGTTATATTGGAAACAAGTTAATATGTTCAGTTCTCCCTAGTTATAATGTGATTCTGGATTAATGCAATACCACTATGGACCCCATGACAAAAATAATACCAATGTATAACAATGTGGATTTAAAAAAACACAACATTACACATGATGTATGAAGTTAGGTACACCTGATGCATGAATATAGACTGCAAGTTCTTACTTAATAAAGTTCAAAGCATTTCTACAGAACTACTTACCTAGGACAGTAAGACTGGCATTTACCACAATGCTACCAGCTTCATTTGAGGCGGTGCAGCTGTATATACCCTCATCCTTGCGCTTCACCTCAACAATGAAGAAAACATCGTCGTCTGGAATGACATGCATCCTGCGCTCCTTGGCAGCTGGAAAGTCATCACCACCATCTTTCTTCCAGGAAATTGATGGTTGGGGCTGTCCCCTGGCAGCACAAACTAGCTTGGCCGTGCTGCCCTGCTTCACTGTTACATCCTCAGGGGTCTTGGTGAAGACTGGGAACACTGGAAAAATATAAACAAGATTGTTAAGGACAATGCTATCAAGCTGGACCATTCTATTTTGATACTAGAGTATTAACAATGACAAAACTGAAAAAGCTGGTGGGAAAACATTATCTACACAACACAGTGCCTTACCTTCATCTGTATCTTTGTTAGTATAACTAGTAATTTCTTTCAAAAAATTTAAAGCAACACTTCAACACTGCTAACAACACTGAAAGGGAATACTGTATCTCCCCAAGCATAAGCTGGCAAGACCAAAAAATATCATAAGGCCTAGTTTGGGTATGATCTTGGGGAAAAGGAATTTAGCTCCTATTCCCCCATTTCCCTATTTCCCCAATATAATGTAGTCTAGATAGAACATGTTGAAAGTGCCACTAAAAACTAACCAACTCACCAATCTTAACAATGCCTATATTCCACACAACTATTTGTCAAGATAAGCTTTTACAAGATATGACTCGAGACTGAAAACAGAATTAATAATAGATTATTTTCCAATTTGCCCTTTTATTTTCTTATGCAACTATAGCCTTGCAAAGATTTTTTAACTAAAATTAAACTCTTGTTTTGCAGAAGTCTGTTATGTTTTGCAGATTTTACTGCTTTCAATGAATGAACATGTTCATTTCATAAAAGGTGTTAACTAGATGCTGATCAAATGGTTCCACATTAAAACAATGATGTCAGTATGTATCTACAATAAAATGGAATGTATTCATCCACTTCATTTCAAATAACAAGTCATACAGGCCAGCTATGAATCCAACATTATTTCAGTAATGGGTATCATGTTTTAGAATTTGATTCTACATACCTTTAAATGGCAATTATTCATTTTATTTGGATCATTATTCATCTATATTCCTTTGGAAGGTCATTATTTACACTCCCCAGGAAGTATGTAAGGCAAAATCAGTTTTAAAATACATGGACAAGATCAACCTACATGAACGATCCAAAAACAATCCAGTCTGAATGTTGCGCAATGTGACGTCATAATGAAAGCTATCCATGTTCATGAACAAATTCATACAACTATTATGTTCTGATGATTACACTCATCATGCTTTTTTTCTTGACCCAGTTTAATACCTAGCCACTATTACAGAAGTCCATAGCAATTGATACTTTTGTCTAGAAATTTCTTGATGATGATTAAGGTGCAAAGCATTCAATAATCAGGATTGAACAGATTTTGTGTGTGTGTGTGATGTAGATTTTTAACATAGCTTTAACAA
>QKMX01256736.1:557-12871 GCA_003401595.1 Venustaconcha ellipsiformis | reverse complement strand
TATATAAAGTGACTTGTCTTATTTTCTTATGTTTAGTAGGAGGTATTATGTAAATAAGGGGATCAATGGGTGATAAAACAGACTGGCATTGTAATCCTCTCTAAAGACAGTGCAAAGGACCCAATGACTCGGAGTTAAAAATATCAAGAGTAATATTAACAAGCTCTGACACAAAAGTTTTGGATGCAATAAATTTATGAGCCAGCTAGAAGTTAATAAAATGGCACTTCCATTCATCTGGCCAATTCACTCCAGATAGATCTTTGACAAATCATAAAAATATTCCTTAGAAGATGATACTGAAGACTAAGACTGGAAGATTAAATGTTTGCTAAATAGCCCTTTAGGATAAGTAATCCTAAATAACCTATGCAGCACAGTCTGTGAGCTGGTAATAGATATAAATGAACCAAACTGCCATTTTTCTACAAGTTGTAAATTCCCTTAAGGGTCAAATTCAACAGATAAATTAATAAACAGTAACATAAGGACACTGAGAGCTAGCCCATTTTCTTTTTATTGATATATGCTTTATATTTTTTTTTCAGAGATACAAAATTTATTTTATCCCTATTCCTAAGACAACCAATAGTAAAATCTGTTTGAATCAATTATGGATACCTATGGCATCATGCTAAACAAGAGACCCATTGATGAGTTTAAGAACCACAGATGTCAGAACAGCTGGTCTAGAGTCCAAATCAAAAAGATACTTTCTGTAAAAAATTTCCTCAGCAACTGTTAAAAGAAGAGGTTAAAAAATAACCAACTATTTCAAGATTTTGTTATTCTTTGCATCCTCCTTAATATCTGATGGTAGATCAACATCATTTGTCCAATATTGAAAGACCTATATATGCCAGCATACTTTCTATTGTTGTTGTTGGTGTGTTGTAGCTTTAATGACATTTTCAACACATGATAGGCTATACATGGAAGCCAGTATAGCTGATAGAAGAATAACCTAGTAAAATCTTGGGAAAAGCCACCAACACACAAGAAAGCTACTGTCAGCTTTCTCACATATGCACATAAGTAGATCCTGAGACCTGAATCCATGTCAACAGAGGTAAAATGACAGTAACTGGTAAAGGCAAGTGCTTTAGACCACCAAGGACCCTCATACTTTCTGTCAATGTTCGCAAAATTCTATTTCACAATTTTTATGAGAAAAACCTATTTGAATGTTAGCCATAATGAATGACAAATTGGCATCACTCATACAGATTTATTTCAATGTTTTTCCATTTTTAGTAACACTAGCCATATCTGATAGCAGATTAGAATCATTTGTATCCAATAAAAACTCCTATTGTCAGGATACATGATGTCTAATTTGATCCAATCTTGTTTGGTCATTTTTTAGAGGAAAACATTTAAAGGTTTTTTAATTTGAGTAGTGACTATCACATCTGGTAGTGTATATGTATCATTTGTAAGAATCTTAAACCCTTTAATCTAGAATGCCTTCTGTTACATTTGGCCAGAGGCTGTAAAGTGAATTTTGTTAAGTTATTAATTCAAGGCTTTCCCATTGTTAGTAAATGTGGCCATACTAAATAGGGGAATGGCATTATTTTATACAAATGTCAAAGCCCTTTGGTCAAAAGTTCTTTTGTTCTAGAAATAGCAGCCACATTTGAAAGTGGATCTGTATCATTGGAACAAATATGGCCATCATGTCTGCAGGCTTCCTGGAAAATTTGGTCACACACGCACATGCAAACATACATACAAACATGCACACACACACACACGCACACACACACACAAACCGTCTTCATGCTATGATTTCATTTAGAATAGTTTAGAGATACTGTGAATTCACTGTTTTCAATAATTTCTTTGGATTTCATGGCGAATTTAAAGACTAAATTAACAAATATTCTTGTGTTGAAGAAGTAAAAGACCCTTTCCAATCAATGAATATTATCTGATGATGAAAATGCCATTGTTTACAAAAACATTCAAATTGATAAATTAAATAAAATAAATGTACATTATTTAAAAATGTCTCTAAGGACCCCTTCACAGGGACTGGGGAAGGAGCCAAAAATTACAACCATTAACCATAAGGCCACCATGCTGACCTGAGTAATGTAAAATATATTTAATTTCCATTTGGTGTTGTTATAGACAAACAAACTGACAGATAAGGGTGAAATAATATATCTAACACTTAAGTGTGAGGAAAACAATGTATTGACAACAATTTGTCATGCACTAACTTTGTTGAAACACCATATATGTTTGAGTACAAGGCCACTTGTACTCCTGTCCTGTAAGTCAGATTCAACTGCATTGACCCAGATCTGCAACCACATCTATGCAGATCTATGCTGTTTGTTGAGAATAATCAAATAAACAAACAATGCTAACCATGATCTGCCAGCACATTATGCAACAGGAGATCAAGATCTATACTGCATACAAGTTGGACCAGATTCCTATAAAAGTATGGTGTATATGGTACCATCAATCAATAGTGATCATGATTATTGATTTGTTTTCTAATTTTATTAATCTAAAGAACTCATCTTGTTAAACAATTTGCAAATTGTATCTAATTATATTTTAACTTTAATTATACACACACCCAAAAAAGTTACTAATAAAAATTGTATGAAAAATTACAAATAAAACGGTAACCAGGAACTACTCTATTAGACTTTGACCAGAGATTACTTGATGACAGTCAATAATTACACTAAATTACAGATATGTCTTAATTATCTTTTATGTGTATTGACAGCTTTAAAAAATAGTTGTTGAAACAGGTGCAATGGTCAATAATGTCAGTTTTCTGTATGTAAATTTAAATATGATTTATACCTAAAGCACAGGATAAAACTGTTTATCAGTTTGTCAGACCTATTAATATGGAAACAAATATACAGAGCGAAATTGATCACTAGTTTTTCGTGACTTCAAAATTACCTGTACAAGAAAAATTCTTACACCCTGTGCCTTCTCAAGGTGATAACAGCAAGATCAATTTAATTAACGTTAGGGATAAAGAATAGTAAATTAGTCTATTCCTGACAAATATTTCTTTTATCAATGTAATAAAATCAGTACCAAAAATTTCATTTTCAATTATAAAACACATGTAAGATCAGAGTATATTCTTGGAAAATTACCTGTAAATTAGAAAAAAATGGAAGAATTTTCAGAATAAACATTTATACTGCAGTTGGGATTAATAAAGAAAAAAAGGATGGTTCACTTTCTGCACAATGTTTTAGAAATTAGCAAATATTTCTTGCTTCCGAAGTTGAAAAATTGCATCATAGGTGCAGTCAACTCTAGTAAAACATGCCTTACATTTAAACAAGAGACCCAAATGGACCTGAAATCACTCACAAGACCGACATCTGCCCAATAATCAAATGCAACTGCAATTAGCAAATCATTATATGGATGCTCTCTGAAGAAATTCCTTCCAGTGCTGTTAATGGCATGTTATAAAAGCAATTGTTTCCAAGTTACTCTACTTTTGCACACCTTCAGCCATATCTAATGGCACATCATCTGCCATTGGTTAAATGCTGTTTAGCAGCACTTTAGATGAAGTTATTAGAAATTTTTCTAATTATAGCAGAAGCAGCCATATTTGACATGGTTTAACATCATCTGTATAAATTTAAAAAGGCCTTTATGCCAGGATGCATTCTGTCAAATTAGGTCAAATTTTGTTGAGTGGCTTTTTTTAGAGTCATCAACTGATTTTTAATTTTGATAAAGGTGGCCATATTCAATGATGGCTTTGCATCACATTATGAATTTGGAAGCCTTCATGCCAGTATGCTTTTTTGTCAAATGTCAATTTCTGATAATGAGACTTTGAGAAGTCATGGAAAAGATTTTCTTAATAATGGCAGTCATATTTGATGCTGCAATGGCATCATATGAACAGATCTGAGAGAATTTCATGTCATGGTTATTTCTGTTAAATATGATCATAGTCTGTTGATAAATTTTTCAGAATAACTAATCTGAAGACATATTTTAATGTTTTCTATCTGTAATAACAGTGAACATATTTTATTTACAAATCAGCATCTTTTGCATAAAGATGAAAACCATCTAATATGGTGTGCCAGGACACTTTCTATCAAATTTGGTCCAATTAAGTAGTGTGGGTTTTGAGAAAAAGTCATCTAGGTGTTTTATTTTCAGTAATGGCTTTCATATACGACAGTGGTTTTACACCACCCACTTTTAGAAAAATAATTCAAAAGATTAATGTCAGGATGCTTTCCATCAAATCTATATACATTCTATTCAGTAGGTTTTGAAAAGAAGTCTTTTAAAGTTTATTTTGTCAAAAATATCTTTTGTAATGGTGACCATATTTAATGGCAGATTGACATCATTTTAATATATTTGAAAATGATTCATGATACAATGTTTTCTACTGAATTGTGTCAAATCCTGTTCTGTTGTTCTTGGGAAGAAGTGATATAAAGTTATCTCCATTTTTAGTATTGGTGGCCGTATTTGATATATGATGGTATGGTGGCCATATCTGAACACCAACTGACATGGTGGACATATCAGATGACCAATTGGCATGGTGGCCATATTTGATGACCAACTAACCTTATGCGAGATGATGAATAGCTCTGCCTACCAAAACATGTGACATGACCACCTGTTAACTTCTGACAAACATGCAGTATTTGGCACTAAAAAATGTTTCAGTTTAAGTTACATGTTTATTTAAAAGTGATTTGCATTATTTTTAAAAATGTAAAATTACAAAGTTGCATAAATTATAATGAAGAAGACAATAGTTATATCTGTAGTTCAAGTTCGTATAGTAACAACCGAAGTGTTTTATTTCAGTAAATAATAAAACTCAATTGTAAAGCTATTTAAGAACTTATTCATATGAAAGGAAATTTGCTTCAAAAAATGCTGATGTATTTAGCATATGATGTTATCCTTGTTAATTTTTATCTGACTTATGTTTTTGCTGCCTTGGAAGTAAATGAATTAAAAATTATATATATATTATCAAACTTTAATATAATGCAGTCTGGGATTCAGTGCTTCCTATACAAGAAAAATAATATACAACAAAGCTTGAAAGTTACAGGGTTCTCCATCCATATTCTATCTTCACATATTTTTCTATCTCAATTTCTGTGGGGTTTTTCTTCAAGCCATCGATGGGACATGCTTTTGTACATACTTTTATGCAAGTAAACATGAAACATGTTGTAATTGCCATCAACTGTTTCCATATTCAGCATATCATACACGTGACCACAAAAAATCTTTATCCATTTAAGTTTTATCTATGTTTTGAGAAAAGAATAAATCTAATTCCTCCATTTAGAAGATCTGAATATTGACTGTGAGAATAACAAGGCTTACACTGACTTCTTTTCACCGTTATCAATGAAACAAATTAACAAATTATTGCAACATATTTAAATTTTTAATCAATTCATTATTGTCACAAGCAGCTTGTTGAGGAAATGGCAAGCAAAATCAATCCATGGAGGTGTGTCTAATTTAAGCATGCTGATTGGTTAACTGATCAGCATGATTGATAAGTGGCAATAGGTCGATTTGGCATGGTGGCCACATATGATAACCAATTAGAATGGTGGCTATATTTAATGAACAATTGGCATGGTGGTCATATTTGATGACCAACTGCCATGGTGTCTATATTTAATTATATTTCAGCATGGTAGCCATATTTGATGAACAATCAGCATCAGTGAAACAAATCAAGAAGAGAAGCCAGAATGCTTTTTTTCCTTCAGATTTTGGTTCTTGATTAGAAGCTGTTTAAAGTTTCTTTCAATTTTAGTAATGGTAGTTGTATCTGATGGCTGATTGGTATAATTTGAACAAATATTAAATTCTTCATCCAAAGAATCTTTTTGTCACAGTTGGTCAAATTCTATTGTATGGTTTTTGATAGGATGTAAATAGTAATTGCAAATGGATGACACAAATTGCACAAAGGTTCATACCATATGTTCCCTTAGCCTTGCAAGCAGGGAAGCTAAAATGACATGAATCCATAACCACCGGAGTGATTGATGAAAATAGGTAAATATTAAAAAGGATTACATACCTTATGTTTACATTTCAACACAACCCCGTAGGCACCTGTGAAAATAATAAAAAAAGAAGATGTCAACTAGAGTTTTTGAATTTTGTATGAGGACCAAGAGAAAAAGACAGTGTATACCTGCTTATAACAACGGTTCAAGTGCAAATTGCACAGACCCAGATCTGCTGTACCCTACTGCGCCAGCAAATCTGTGCGGTTTGTTAGGAGTAGTAAGTAAAATAAACAACAAGACATTGATCTCCAGGTGCATTATGCCTCAGGATTTGTTGCTTGCACTTATAAGTGAATATAAATAGTTGGTGTCTTCATTAGAGTCACCTTTGTTGGGAAAAAAAAGTGCTATCTTTCTCAAAATCTCGCTGGCTAAATTTATTTAAAACGTCTTCAAGCAACTCTCATATGCAAATAAAGGCGCCGGTCTGTGTATGCATGTTCATGACTTGACACAATGGCAAACAGAACAAGTTCAACATTCCATACAATAACAATGACAGTGTAAAAGCTCAATTTATTAATATATAAATACATGTTGCATGAAATTTCAGAAAACTTGAGACTGTAATTAATCTGCACTGACTATTCACAGCATATCTTGCAATGTAAAAATCAACTGCACCACAAACATGTAAACAACATCAAGCAAATTTTATAACTATCCGTAACCAACAATCACAATTAAACCAGTTTAATACACATCTCTGAATTTCAAAAACTGTTAATTTCTATATTACACATGAAGATCATGCTGCCACAAGAGATACATATACCAAACATTGTAATATGTTCATGGAAATTTGTCCCAAAATGCTGGCTTTCAAGTTTGGCTAGATAAATTTTTGTGCTTATACACATGTCACAAGTATAAGAATATATGTTGATGTGGTTTATATTTGTAATCTCGTTCATTGCTTAATCGCAAATTTTTCTTAACCAGTAAAAATATCCACAACACAGTATATTGGTACACTGGTAATTCACTATATATCCCCTCAATGTGCTACTGTCCCTCTTAAAACAAGGGTATGGTCAAGATTCCTTTTAAAATTAATTCAATTTTGTTTAATCATCACCAGCTAATTTATTTCAGTCACCTTGTGGCTCATGAGAATGAATTATAATCAGGTTTCACAGCATTAAATATTCTATTTTTGTGTTTTAATGCTCTATCAGGACACTGATTTATAGGAATCCCTCACTATAAGGTTCCCTCACTTACAACACATGACACGTTTACAGATCCCATGTATAACAATATAAAAATTCAGCACTGTGATTTGACCTGGTATAACAGTGACATTCAGAAATGACATTTAACTCAATAATATACACGCAACTATGAAAAGCATACACTTGTGTATGTTGGCTCATTATGCAAGGTTGGTTCCATGTCAACACTGTTCATACTGTTTGTTATGCACAGATAATTATTTTGTTTTGACCAATCACAAATGACATTACTTTAAAAGGTCATTTCTGATTAGTTAATTTGTGAAAAATCAATCTCAAACTCAAACATGGAGTTTTTAAATTTCCAAAACTGATACCTTGGCATCTTTACATTTGGTTAACAGTAACACACTTTCTATCTGTGTTCAAATTAACGTATTACAATTGATTCGACATGCATGCTTGGTAATGTCTTGTGGTTTTTTATTCAAATGTATATAGCCACAAAGAGTTGCCAGGTTTACAATCTACTGGACTACCATTCACTTCCAAGCTTATTTGACCTTTGTGAACTAACTGTTTACAGCAAAGGTCAGCTTCTTTACGTTCTGTTCAATATATGCCAATGCATGAGACACATGCTAATCCACAGCGGTTTTTACACAAGGTGCCGACTGCTTAGAAAAAAACAAACAGAATAAAGCCTTAGTATGCCTAAGATCCCTCACAAAATACTCAAATTAATAGCATTTACCTTCAACTGAGTTTATTTACATTGTTAGAAAAGTAGTTTGACTGAGCTGTAATGTATATTACCACATCCTGTCAGTTTGAACACAACCTGGCTCTTAAGAACATTGATTTGGTAAGGTTATATGCTGTTTCTACTTGTTCTTCAAGTGCACTGATTTTTTTTTTTTGTTTCAATAAATTTTGGCACAATAATAATTAATCTATCATCAATGCAGTTCTTTTGCATGTAAACAAAGGTCAAAAGCCTTGTTGAAAACAAATATACTAGGAATAGTATTCAATGTTTTTAAAAAGCTTCATGTAAACAAGGATATATTATTAATGGTTGTAATTGTGACCATGCTGGTGTATCAGTACCTAGTGTTGTTTTAAATGTTCTTCAAAAGTTGTTGTGGAATATAATGGAAGTCAACTGTCGAAGATGGCATGGGAAACAAATGCATTAGCAATGTGTAGATCTGATCCCATATTTGAGATTTCAAACACGAACCCTCAAGACAACTCAGTGTGTGCACTTGTTTGAGTAGTCAAATATTTGATACTGTAAATATGGCAATAGGTTATGCACAAATAATGTTCATTGAATACTTGTTATATATTTTGAATACAAACAACAACTGGCAGTGAGTGCTGCAGATATGCAAATAGCACTGGTCACTTTAATTTGCTTCGTTAGGCCTTAAACTGAGGAAGGAGTCTTGAGAAACCAAAGTTTGAAGAAAAAAAGTCTCAGCAAAATAAAGTTGCATAATAAATCTGGTTGAAATCAAACATACATTTATAAAGTTATGCTTTGAAAAGCAAAGATATATGTAAAGGCAATCAAAACCATAATTCTAAATGATAATAAGAAATATTGAAAATTAAACTCATTCAATGTCTGATCAATATGCCAAATTTGGTTAAAATTCACCAATCCTTGGATGAATAAGTCCTGAAGAAGCTAAGATCAAAAGAATGGACAATCAGGGGCCATATGTAAATTATGTCATGGAACATGAAAAAATCAAACTAATTTAAATAGTGTTATAGAGTTATCTATTTCCTTAAATATCTCTCTGGTCTGCAGAACCAGCAACTTTAGAAAATTCCTGGACCTCCAGAGCATTTGCTGGACTTTAAGTTTTGCTTTTCATCTGCTTTAAATCAAGACCAGTTACTTCAATGTTTTGGTCAATCAGACCAGAAAATTACTGGCACTGAAGTAGTGGACTGGCACTAATTTTGGGTGTGATCTTATAAATACGAAGGCACACCCTAAATCTGGTTGAAATTAAACAATCCTTGGTAAAGTAATGCAACAGAAACTAAATATAACACCAGTTTCGAAGGCCTCAAACATGGCATCATTTTCTGACTGAAGAAATACTCACACTTTGTCTATATCTTTCTCGGTTGTTATTTACAGTGTTCATTCACAGTTCACATCTCTTCATAAAGTTGTATTTGAGATCTAACTGTTACCACTTTATAAATGAAATCTTGTTAATTTTGTTCAGTACATGTTTTTTATTAGAAGGGAGTGTTTGTGTGACCCTAAAGAGGATAATTATACAAAGATTAGCTTTGTTGGACCAATTTATTTACTGATTTGATTTCTTTATTCTCTGAAAAATTTGAAATGTATACCATGTTGATTGATGGTTATGAGTTTATTTTGGTAACAGGCAGTGTTAAGGGTACAACCTCTACTCCAGCTTTAGTTGAAAACTGTTTAGTGCTACCTTAATAAGAATCTAAATACTGTTCTTACAGTCCTACAATGTAAAATGTATCACATGTTATTTATGTTTTAGTGCTATTTACACCCCCAAACAAAAATATTGTGATGTATCTTATGTTGTAGGACTAACTGTTCAGGTTAATATCTTTGGATTTTAATTTCATACATGAACTTGACTGATATTACTCTTATTTCTAAAATAAAAAGTTTCCAATGAGAAAAAACATTAATAATAAATTTATTAAACTTTGTGAAATAGTGTTCCAACCTTCTATCCCACATCTGGATCCACAAATATAGTAAAGGAATTTTCAGTATGACCACTTCATTTCATTTACTCTAGTAAAAGATTCACTCTTTAACCCATTCCTGCGCATCAGTCTGGAGGTTTAACATCTGATTTACACACGATTTATCCATTAATTCAGTAATTTGGCATCGTTTTTTTAGTTTACTTCTTGTGCAATAATAATTTTCTTTATAGTGGGAAATTTGATGTAGACAATGAATGGGTACTGGGTACACTTTATTTCAGCATGCAGGGGATGATACTTTTGGTATTCATTTATATTTAGCTTTATACTTTCTTGCCAAATCTGCCATGTTCTGAATTTTAAAATTTATGATTGATTGAGAAAAGTGAGATTTTCTAATGATTTGGTTTAAATTGTCAAAGTTCCACTAAATATAGTCACAAAAGGTGTTTTGTTTTTAGTGAGGTGTTATAATTGAAAACTTAACATCAATAAAGTTTGTGTACATATATTTTTCCAGGATTTACTAACATGGTCTTAAATATTTAAAATATAAACAAGTATTTTGATCTAACATTTAATTTGCTAAATTTATACCAAATAGTTTGGTATCGTAACAAAACAAAAATGAAGTGATAATATTACGATGAGATGATTTCTAAACTTTGTATTACAGTGCAATCATCAGAAACTAACTTAAGGGCAGTACCAATGAAGGTTCTTAAGTGCAAAAACATCATGATCTTCACTATTTTAAACTAAGAATATTTTTTGTTGCTAAAATAAGAAATTTTGCATTCAGTATATTTTGTTGTTGCCTTTTTTCTTTTGTTGTTTTTTTTTTTGCATTTTTGTGCAAACCTTTTGTATTAGCTGGGCTGGAGATTCAGTTTTTTGACAACAATGCACACAAGCAGCTGAATATTTTCTCATAACTCTATTTTTATGTATTTACCAAAATATTAAAAGCAAGTGATTTGAGTGAATCAGCTTGTTCATGGACCATGTTATATATCTTTATTTTAACTGATGGCAGCTTCAAAGTTAAGAGGGTACATCCATAAGACAAGATGCATTGAGCTAGAGTTTCAAGCTCACACATTCACAAAATGCACATTTTTGGTGTGAAAAAAAAATTATCTGATAAATTTTCAGGTTCTTGCACCCTTTCGCAATTGATAAATTTTCCAACAATATACAGAAAATCATTGCCAGAACTCTTTAATATATCTAAATTCTGCAAAATCACATACATAATTCCAAAAGTAAATCAAAGCATGATTTGGCAATATAATTATGATTTTGCAAGCTGATTTTTTTTCTTCACTTGCCAAGAAATGCAAGTAGCAAAAACAAATTAAATTCAAGTCTGACATGCAATAGCTAGAAAATGTTGGGTATTATCAAAGTCAGGATTTCATAAAATCAGGGGCCATAACTCCTTATAAGGTAATACTGGATATCAGAATTTGTAAAGGTTTCATTAATATACTGGTAAATCAAAATACCAAATTTGGCTGAAATCCAAGAAAACTTGGTAAACAAATGGGGTTCAAACTTATGAAAGGCGAATAGACAAGCAAGAGCCATAACTTCTGCAAGTGATGCTCTGGACCAATGAAAATTACCACTATTTAAGGTGTCATCAATATAAAGCAGAATATCAAATTTGGTTGAAATCTAAAATTCTTGGTAAATTTAAGCTACAGGAATCAAGCAATCAGGGGTCATAACTCCTCTAATTACAAAAATGGCTAAGAATCACATTCCCTGAATTTTCATTGATAGAAAGCTGCATTCCAAATTTGGCTAAGTAATTGCAGAAACCACAGTTTACGGATGGCCTACCAAACAAGCAATATGAGTACCATTTGGATTCCACTGACTTCATTAAGCAATACCCTAATAAATTATTGTATAATAAATACCAAGATATTGTATCTTGAATATGTGCATGTATCTCATCCACAAAAAAAATATTTATCAAAAAGGCTGGTGAAACACACGAAAAATGCCAAATGCAAGACCTAAGGTAAAACCCAGATATAAAAGTCCTTATAGTAGAGAGCAAGCAATGTGAAAAATAATACACAAAGTAATACACAGAAACTACATTAATTAAATTCATATACATTAGAGGCTCTGATGTAGAATGCTAAAACTCAATCTCAAGAGTAAAAAATCAAAATGCTGGCAAATCTTCCCAAAAACAACCAATACTTATAAATAAAAGAATTTACGTATCTCTCATCACATGTCCAATATTCAAAATGTACAAGTACATGAAGTGTGTGTGTGTGTGTGTGTGTGTGTGTGTGTG
>QKMX01256653.1:373-10785 GCA_003401595.1 Venustaconcha ellipsiformis | reverse complement strand
TGATGTCGTTAAAGTTATTAACCACATCAAAGCACACGCGAGTTACACCTGTTTCAGCAGCTTTGTGAGGAGATGGACTCTGAGCACATATGCCTTATCTTGTACACAGAAATAAGATGGTTATCCTGAGGATGAAAGCATTTTTAAATACAATTTAACCAAAACAATCTAAAATATAAACAATCAACATCCCCCCTCAGCGGGCCGCTGTAAAATTGTCAAACGTTAACCGGTCTGTGGTGATAAAAAGGTTGGGGACCACTGTTGTACAGGATCACATGCATTTTTTATACATCAATACTGCAATATGTTCTATTGTGATATCAATTGTTCATCATGGATATATACTTAAGCAAAACAATATGATCTGATCCTAAAGATGCTTTACCTAAATTGTCTGATATATTCTACATCCTAAAGATGTTTTACCTAAATTGATATATTCTACAAAGACATATCTTAGAAACTGAATCTTGCCATAATAACAGATACAAAGCAATACAGCACATGCAACAATGGCAAACATGTAGTTACATGTCAACTATAATCCTAATTTGCATATTGCTGCAAAAGCTGAAGTTCATTTTGTTTAGACGCATAGTTTCTGTTACTGTATACATGTATCGTGTATATGTGCAACAATTCAGGTAAACATTGTCACCTTAATGGCAATCTTCTGAAAACTGTATTCATAAGATTGTCATAAATTAAATCAGGCTCCAATTAAAAATAACAAATATTGTAGGAGCACAGCACATTTTATTATTTTTATCAATAGATAATAATTTTTATAGCATTTCCAATGTTAGTAGTGATGCACAGAAATTTATGAGACAAGTTGTATTCACAAGATTCTGTCATGATACTGCATTTGGCTACAAGTTAAAAAGGGCAATAACTCTTACAACAGCATAAAGTAATTTTTGGATATGCAGATCTTCAGGCCATGACCCTAATACATGTATTTAGTTTTTTTCCTCTAAAATCTAATTTTCATTATGTGATACTTACCCATTGTCCTTTTTTACTTTTCTTTTTGAGCCAAAAAACTGTGTGCATCTACTGTGAAGAATTGTCAGTATGACATAATTCCCTCATGCAACTCACCTCGTCCTTGGTATGGTCATGTACAAAACAGGAGCAGATAATTAATTCATCTTTTTCAGTGACGAGTATTGCAGCAGGACATCAGATAGGGTAGGAGGAGGGCATTCGATAATAGCAATGGATAAATACACCATAATTGAAAAAAAATTTACCCACCAAAAAACTACATTTTAAAAACAACAATAGCTTACCCATCAGTATTGTTTAGCTGATTTTTTAAGTAAAGAGGGTTGGCTGATGTTCTATTAAAATGATGGAAACCAGAGAAAATGGAAGGTACTCACTGTTGATGGAGAAGTCCATGTTAAGGAATGTTGGTGTTTCTCTGGCCACATGTGCCACAATGATGAGACCCTGACAAAAAAGCCTGTGCTTTGATGCATTAGAAACTGTAGATAAAATGAGATGGTAACACCTAAATGCTGCCTTCATGACAAGGAAGAATGTAGTAGGGGAACACCTAAATGCTGCCTTCATGACAAGAAAGAATGATTAAGGTAGCAGGGGAACACCTAAATGCTGCCTTCATGACAAGGAAGAATGATTAAAGTAGCAACCAGATGAACCTCATGGGGTTTCATGTCTCAATTAGTAAGTGACTGGTATGCTTTTTTGATTGTGATGACAATTCATCGTGAGAGTGGCAGCCCTTGAGAGAGAAAAATATGCTTACTGCCGATTCTTTCTCCTTAGGATACCTTAAGATAGAAATGGAGTGCCCTCATGGGCCATAAAAATCCATCTGTATCGTCCACACCATGATTTGACTAAGACTGGATTTCTGCTAGTAGTTGAGTTATGGAAGATAACTGATTTTTGGCTACAGAATCCCAGTTGACAAAGGAGGGAAACCAAATCATAATTCTCATTAAACAAAAGACAGTGTCAATTTGTAAGGCATAGATCTCCCTTCACCTTCAATGATTCATAGTGAGTTTTGGTTAATGAACATAAAAGAGAAGAAATATTCCATCTTGGCATAAGAGAGACAGGTCTCTACAGCTAAAAATACTTAATAACTTAATAAGATCAGCAAGGTGTGCATCCAAACCAACTGCCATGCCCTGCGAGGATTTAAGCTTGAAATGGCAGCTCTATAGCCCTTAATAGTGGATACTGAGCAACATTTGTTCTCAAAAAAAGAACATAAGGAAAGCAGCAATAGAAGTTAGTGAATGACAGCAAGGACCTACAAATTTTCTACAGCACCAATCACAGAAGATTCTCCACCCCACAACATATACCTTGAATATCAAAGCTCTCCTGGTCTAAATGATGCAACTGGCAACTTGTCCTGAAAACTTATTGAGATGAGCCAAGTGTGAAGGTGGAGAATTTGTGGGCTGTTGTGCAAGAGTGATCCCTAGTGTGGTGATAGAAGATCACTCCTAAGAGGAACGGACCTGGGTCAAGCAATCAGCTGGTCTAGAAGATCACTGAACCATGAGTGCTGGAGCCACAGTGGGACTATGAGAATGATCTAAAGGGTGGAAAATGACTTTTTGCAGAATTTGAGGTAGAAGTTGGAGAGGTTGGATTGCAAACAGCAGAGCCCCCTGTATCCTACACAAACGCCAAAAATGCTGAATTCAAGTAACTTTATTTTCTCAAGGTTCCTGCACCAAAATGATTTTTATATAACAGGGATTCTTCAGCAGACTTTAAAGACAAAATGGCAAAGTTCAGGAGTCTGATACTCTCATTAAAGACATAATACTGCAGTTGAAAGTAATTTTACTTAGAATCATATATATAATCTAGGATAAATTCATACAATTTTTCTATAAATCAAACAACACTTTTCAAATACTCTAAGGATTATTTACTTTTACAAAATGTAAAGTCATTTACTGCAAAGTTGCAGCAGAAAAATAACAGTTTCTCAAACAGAATTTTTAGTTTAACTTTTTAATATCAAATTCCAGGGCATTTTATGACAAAAAGTGATTTTCAAAGAGGTTTCCAGGATATTTTTGTTGATTTTAAAATCCAGGCGGATTCTAGGACCTCCTTACAAATATGGAGGGGCCATGAACCCTGTTTTCTGTTTCAATGAGTGGTTCCCAACCCATTTTTGTTGTGACCCTAAAATAGTTTTCCTATGCTTCATTACCATGTTTCTGCATTTGGTTCTTTTTTTGCCACCCTAACAAAAACCCTGGCGACCCTCCGGAACATCCTCATGATCATGGATTTGGTCACATCCTAATAGGTTGGGAACCACTGATTTAGATATGATGTTCCTTTCCATTTAGTACAAGTAAAATTCTTTACTAGTAAGTTGATCTCCATGAAAAATCTTTGAAAAAATGATAATCTTATTTATTTAAATAGGATACAATAACATCGTCCAAAAGATTTAAATTAAAATAAATGTTACCAGGAAATAAAAAATGGATCTACATGAAATACAAATATTTTCCCATGGCTATATTTTAGGAGGAAAAAAATAAAAAATATTTCCCCACTGCATGATGTAAATGAGAATCTTGGGTTTCTCACTGAATTTATGAAAGAATTTCATTCTTTATATTCCCTTACCCTTTTCTGACCACACCCTAATCTAACTGTTAAGCTGTGTGAAAAATAAATATTCATACAGTCATAAACCTACAACAGGTATAACAAAAAACATACCTGTATATGTAAAAATATTTGACAAAAACAGGACTTCCATAAATTTCAAGAAAAATATACATGAAACAGAATTTAATGCTTTTAGCCAGTACTATTCAAGGTAAGCCATTGCTCAATCAGCTTTCTAATCAATCTGCAAAATCCTATCATTGTACTTGAATTTGATGATGTTTTTGAAATAAAATATGATTTAAACTAAATTACTTTCAATATTTTTCTTATACACCACTGACAGCACTCTAGCAACATTAGAATAATATTTGACAAGCAACATACTGATGGGAAACATGGGTGTCTCATCATTTACAGGTGTATTACCTTAGACCTTCTACGAGTTTAATTATCAGTCAACATTAAAATCCAAAAAATTCTTCCTCTTTGGATACAAATTTCAAGTCTTTAGTTTGGCAACTAAATTCTTAGTCATATTCTCCTAGTGTAGTAACACTACTGTATGTTTTTCTGTAAATTGCAAAACTAAAATATTGTTGACAGTTTCCAAGTGAATCACAAATCCATCGTTAAATTACCAAATACAGGTGTAGTCACCTTATAACACCCTGAAAATGATTATTATACAGTACCAGTTATAACTTGCCATGAAATTTAAATTTTGCAACATCTCCAGTATATTAAATGTAGCATATTTTACAGAGGTGCCAAATTTACACTATAATATCACAACCTCTGGAAAACCCTCATGTAAAGTTGTTACTAAAAAATAACGCAATTCTGAAAAATATACATGTATGGCTGTAACTACAGTGCGAGTCTGTGCCATCTCCAACTAAATTCTTATTCTGTTTATCTTTCAACTAATTATGAATAACATGATAGTTTTATTATCAAAGAATTGATATACAAAAGTACAAGGTTCATAATGACTGGGGCTTAGTGATGGTTTTTAATTACTTTTGTTATTAAATCCTCATACAATCTTATAGTTTTCAGTTATTTTTAAAAAAAACCTTAGCATGTTTCCAAACTTACAACATATATTGTTTATATGTTCACAGTGATACTAAAACTAATATTGGATTTCAGACTCTAATTGCATCCCACCAGAATGACATTATTGTACAGATTGTACACTAATTATAGCAAGGTCTCAAATGTCAAAGTTGATACTGTTAGAGACCATCTGGCATTAACCAGGTTAAAACTGATGAATGAAATGTTTTATCCATTATTTATATCCTTGATGCCTTTTGTTTTTAAAACTGGCAGGGGTACAAACAAATATTTAATTGATTATTTAGTGCACTGAGAATGCTGTCTAACAAAACTGGTCTTTCATGTATTACAAAATAGATTCTAAGGTATTCCTAAATCAAAATTCATTAGCCCAATTTTTACATCTCTGCACCTTTAGTTAAAATATAGAAGAGTGTTAGCTTTCATGGGCTTTTCTTATTAAACCAATACAGCTCAAAAGAAAACATATCCTAGAATAAAAATATACTATTTGAAGATTCTACATGAAGTGGTTAAAAACAAAAAACATCAATTAGTTCCACTAATTCAACCCACCATATTGTTATAGCCCCACCTACTCCCAATTTTTCAACTCTTAAACCATTAACTTTTCATTGCAAACTATGAGAGTGTTTGAAAGTCACCAAACAAATCAGTAAGCCCATGGGACCAATAACCTGAAAATGGTATTTGTCATGTCCATAACAAGTCCTGTATTTCATGGCAAAATGTGGTAGATGATTCAATGTTAACTGCATGTAGACAGGAATATCAGCCATTAGTTTGATTATCTATGTAATGACAAATGGAAAAGAAAAACACAAAATAAGACATACATCATCTTTTTATTAAATTATGCATAACATGACCACTGTTTACTGACCATGACAAGCTTTTAATTGACCACTGATTCATATCCTAACATATCGCACACACCTAGAGGCTGGGCATCTCATGTCTGGAATTTACAAAACACAGTGAAATTCAGGGAAGAGTTAAAAGTTTTATTATTTTTATCATGATCCTGCTAATCAGACCAAAAATCATAATTTCATGCCAAATTATGCATGCATCATCTACTTTTACTAAAAAGAGGTCTCAGTAACATATAATGCATGCTTCACCAACTTTTATTACATTTTGAGTCAAAGTTCTTTTCTCAGGTTCTTTTCATGCTCGAAACATTAAATTTGGTACATATTACATTTAACTTTGTAAGCACAAGGGATTCCAGTTAATTGGGACACATGGGAACTCAAACACTTTAGTCCAATTAAGTGGCTGTCCCAATTATGCAGTGGAGTTAAAAATGTATACATGTATTTTGTCCTTTAAGATTTATCCAAACAAAAACAGCTCCCCTGATTAAAATATGTCCCAATTAACAATAATCTACTACATTCTTATGAGAAAACAGTATTGTGATGTATATTTCATTCTTATGAGAAAACAGTATTGTGATGTATATTTCATGCTTATGAGAAAACAGTATTGTGATGTATATTTCATGCTTTAATTATGTTGCTTTCAATTTTTAAGCACAGCTCCGGATCACACTTTTTAATGGTCATGATATTGCAAAATTGCCTTGGGTCGATTTGGGATAATTTGAACTTGCAGATGAATTTGGACAAGTTCTGTTGAAGGTGAGTGCATTTTATCTCACTGATCTTTCTTGCTCATGTACTGTTACCCATATGATGAGTATACCTTTCTTCTGAGAGTTTCATCAAATAAGCATATACTTCTAGACAGCAAAAAAATGATTGAAACTAATCAAAGATCTACATGATTTACATGTATTTTGTGTAAAGTTATGTAAGCTGAAATCTGTTTTGAAATTTATTGCTAAATTCATTCTTAGATGATATATTAAATAAAAGTATGTTGCATGTAATGATCTTAGTTTATTATTATTTTTACAATAAAAGCAGAGGAAATCATATAATGTTTTTGGTTTTTGTGCACAGAAATAATTAGAATACCTGTAGTTGCTCTGTCTGATCCAACACAACTGCCCTTTGAAGTTCTCCACTTTGAGTTTCATTACTGTAATATGTTTAAGAACCTATAGCACACTTAAATTATTCAATCAAAAAGCCAGTAAAATCATCATTTGGATTTCATTATGCATATCAGCCTTGTTCTTCAGTGTGGGACATGATCAGGCAACAGGTGACTCTAGACTGCATATTTTGTTGTCCAAAATTTCCCCGATTGACTCTGTATCATAAAACCTGCAGAGTGATTGCCTTTATATATTCTGTGTGTGTGTGTGTGTGTGTGTGTGCGCGCACATGCCACTGTTATCTTTATTACATGCTTCATTGACTTTTGTTTAATTTGAGTAGTAAAGAAGTGGAGAGTTTGGTTTGGTTTTCCTACAGGATCTTATTAAACTGTATCATGCCATGGAAATACATGGAACTAACTCTCTCAAGGACACATCAAGGCAGTCAACCCTAATTAACTTGGCACCCATGACCCATGGATTAAGTCCCACCATTACCAACTGATCTACAACAGTTAACTTTCTTAATAGTTTCCTAACTTTCTTTTTAAAATGTCAGTTGATATAATAAATGGGGATATTTTATAAATCGTTTGATGCAAATATTCCAACACCATTAGAAAAAGCACAGTAAAATCATACTATACAAATACTGTAAAAATGGAGTTAATGTTAAAAAAATAGTTACATCAATTTAAAAATGTAATGAACTGAGAAAAATAGCTAAAAAAGACAAAATCAAAATGAAGGAACAAAGGAACATAAAGTCAATTATGGAGATGAAATAACTGGATAGAAAATGGGATTAACACACTGCATAACATTTATTACATGAGCACCTATTAAAATTTTTAAAAAGAGAATGACTGAGGGAAAAGATCTGTTGTCATTCCTACTGGATTTAGTGAATAAAAAAATGATAATTTTCTGTAACATTCAACTTTCAGTGAGATTAAGTCAAAGCAAAATACGAATAAGAAATATTTTCGGGTGAACATAAAATCAAAGGTAAAATCAACCTATCTTATTTTAGGGTCACTCTAAATCACTGGCCGAAAGATGTAATATATGTTATGGTCAGTAGCGTTGTTTCTCTTATATTAACATCATCCAAGTCGTCGACGATTAGAGTAACAAGTTAGGTTTTAGGGTGACCATAAATTCAAATTTTGAGTGACACTAAAATTACAAAAGGGTAGCCCTACTTAATTTAGTGTGGCTCAGAATTGTTCGCCTTTGACCCTATCCGTACGACACACTTTATGTTAACATGAACAATTCTTCATCTGAACTTACCAGTGGGATATAGATGTTCAAAATGGTTGAAGCTAATCCCCATCAATGTCACAATATTATCAACTCTTCTTCTAATCGAAATGAACCAGAGTTGTCATGATTCCCGGTGCCTTTATATTGTTAATATCCACTTTAAGGTCTTTACAAACAAAGAAACCCGTGTACCGTCATTATACATTCGTTGTGGCGCCTAAATTTTGTGCCGGAATCCAGAACGTACGTTGCTGACACAATGATAGCACTGCACGCACATTCATATCCATGTGCCGTGGTTGGTTTTCAGACAGGTATGAATAGAACGACTCTCTCTATCGCATGTCCACTCGTGCCTGTCTGATACCGTGTTGTACCTACTCCAGTAGCGCAGAAATGAAAACACCTGTCTATTTATGCCCTAAAATTTACCTTGCTCACTGATCGCGAGAACATACAATCTCTATTCTTACCTGTATGTATTCATGCTATGTCTAAATAATTTCAATTATCGCTGGTGAAAAGTACTACGGGATACGAACCGAGAAGAAAAACTCACTTTTACGACCGACCAGTCGTAGAAATGATATACAAAGCCTAATGATCGCAGTGACATCTTATCTCTTCAATCTTCTATTTGTCGTCTGCAACCGAGTAAGTAGAGTCAATAGGGAGCTTGACTGAGTTTTTACACTGATGAAAGATAACGCTAGTCAACTCAGACGCTAATATAAAAAAGTCATTATTAATTTCCAGTGCCTATGTCAAACTTCACAAGTTCCTTTTTAAGGAGTAATTTGTAAAACAAACAAGACAAACAAATTAAAGATCTGACATCGAATTATGCGACAGACCAGGGTCAATGTTGTTTAAGGTTGGACCGTACTTGTAAGCGAGTACAGCTGGAATATGGTTCCTTTATTAACTGTAATTTATGCTTTGAAGGAAATCCCCAGATGTTGGTGATTATTTTAGTGATAAAAGGGGTCCGTGCATAATTATTTTTTTTTAAACAAATGCCAAAGCTTGTAGTGATTATTGCATTTTAATTTTGATTTATATAATGCAAGTCTGTCACCATTCATAAACAGTGCCCCAAAAATACTAGTAGGCGCAGTGACACCCCTGAAGAGTTTTTTTTTTGGGGGGGGGAATGAGGAGGACAAACATAGAGTGGTCAACTATTACGTTTTACTGATGTAGGACAAAACAAGTGTAGAGGTGAAAAGAGGCATGTGCTCACGAGCTCAACACCTTTCCCCTAAGTGAGGGCTCCAGCGGTAGCCGGGGCTACGAAAATAACACAAAGAGTTTTTGTTCAGTGCGAAATTGCGCTCGAGGAGTCAGATTGTTAACCAAAATCCTTAGATTTTGTTATTGCTCTCCCTATGTGAGATATCACACAATAGAGAAACAATACCACAATACAATTAAAGTCCGACTCCAATGTCTTCACGCGGTACAACGGAGATCTAATTTTAATCAGATTGGCTTATGCCACATACCGGTTCAGTACCTACCCACCCCATCAATATTAAAAATAAGAAGCATCAATGATATAAAATAAAATGCAAAATAATTATTCGTTTCATTCATCATTTTTGAATTTCTAACCTGATTGTGTCAGGGGATGTCAAACACTGAACGTGTTAACGCTTCGAATGAAAGATTTTATTTAGTATTTCGACCGCCATATATGTACGGGTGATTCTGTTTTGAAGCGACATATGTGGCCTAATTTACCGTCTTTGATAATCTAAATTCCATAAGTTCTGGAAATTCGTGTCTTTGAATACATATGACCAAGTGTTCCTCCTTTCTATACATTAAAATATTTTGTTGAAATATTGAAACATTCATTGTGTATATTTAATTTGTTCGGTATGTTATCTTTTCTGCATGATTATATGCTATGTACCGGTATATCTATATTTTTGTGATTGACGTTGGACATTAATTGAGTTTCGGGAGCACCTGACTACTCGCATCTTTTTTCATGATATTTTATAAATAGCATATTATATAGCTTATATTTGTCTATGATTGTAGATGATATAATATATTGAAATCATTTTTGGAGGCAAACATGATTGTGACTTTTTTACCTAGAACATTCCAGAAACGAATTTTATTTTACAGTTTCATGGCAAAATCTATTTTAAGTTGACAAAAACTGGTAATTGCGACAAGTGGAAAAGTATATTAAGTTGTGTGGCAAGGGGTTGACCTAAACAAGCGTTACTCTATGGACAAATAGAGGCATAGAGGGTTACAGACAAGGTTAGATACATAGACATAGACATATTAAACATGCATAGATTTATGAACATAAATCTATTACACAAAAAAATCGACTAAAATATTTTAGGCAATAGAGAATATATATTTTTTCGAGGCAATGGAGTGGCCCTGA
>QKMX01256646.1:496-12296 GCA_003401595.1 Venustaconcha ellipsiformis | reverse complement strand
TACATGTCTGTGGCATGATGTCCCAGTGCTAGACATCGTAGCAATATGAAATATTGTTAAAGCTACGTAAAAATAAACACACAAAAATCTCCCATTACATGTATATGGACTTGATTGCCATTCTTATCAGATCGTATTTTCTCAAGCTGTTCGTTCAACAAGAGAATATTGCCACAATTACTGCTTGGCCCTGACTTGCTGATCTTAAATTATCGACGTGTGCGACCATTTGGTTATGTGCGTCAACTTCTTGAGTATAAATAGAACCACCACTCCACATGATTTTAGGCTTAATCTGACTGTAAAAATACCCATTTTGGGGATTTAAGTGTGCGCACCGCTCATTATTTATTCGCTCGTTGGGACGGAAACAGGAGCCTCCACCCAACGCATGCTTATTATTTCTCAGGTCTGGACAAGGCGAGAGAGGAGAGAGTGCCGAATGAGGAGCTGCAGCGTTGTAGGAGGGCTACTAGTGATCGAGGAAGAAATTTTTATTTTATTTGCCAAAACTAAATGGGTGTAGCCTTACACTTGGATAATTTGGACAATAATTTCGAAAGAAAAATTCTGTACTTGTGGTTTACGTTAATGTTGGAGTAATAGAAAATATGTTATAATTCCTAAGCATAATTTGTATTTTGGTATCTTGCCATCTGTGTCACCTATTGCGACAGGGACTGATGGTTTGGGGTTTAAAACACCTAGTGCGACAGGGAGTGATGGTTTTGGGTTTAAAACACCTAGTGCGACAGGGACTGATGGTTTGGGGTTTAAACCATTTAGTGCGACAGGGACTGATGGTTTGGGGTTTAAACCACCTAGTTCGACAGGGACTGATGGTTTGGGGTTTAAAACACCTAGTGCGACAGGGACTGATGCTTTGGGGTTTAAACCACCTAGTTCGACAGGGACTGATGCTTTAGGGTTTAAACCACCTTATAGTGACTAGTTTACGGGAAATCTGTTGTTTACTTATATTTTTTTCTTTTTGAGGAGTGCGTTGTCTGGACTTATGACCACCTGATATTCATAATTTTCGTTATGGCCAGTTTAGTGATTCCCAGTACTATACCAACGGGGGGAGGGGGGTGACGGAGGTCTGATAAAAATGAAATTGAAGGTAAATCATTGGTGGGGCCCCCATCTTTGCTCCGGCACCATTTATCCATGGTACGCCGCTGGTTGCTTTCGGTGAACCGAGTATTGCCACCTTGTGTGGTGGGTCCTGATGGTCTGGGCATAGAACCACCTTATATTATCTAAATATCCTTGGATATAGGCCGATAAACCAGCCTCTCGCACATGATGATATTCATCGGCTGTCTATCGTCCATTAGTATAAACACTGAACTGGGGGTTGATTTATCGGACTAGCTTGGGACTGAGAGTGGTAATTCCTGTTTCGTGGACGTTCTTCTTGACATAGCTGTTTCTCTAGTGTCGGTGGTTAGTAGTAGAAGATGTTATAAAGAGAAGAAGAGTACGTTGCAGATAGTTAGGTTTGTGAGTAGACATTGGGGTTTGGGAAGACAGGAAAATGTACAAAACTGCAAATGCAGGTTTTGTTTTGTGGGTGTAAATTTTGAGCAAGTATATTATGGTTGTTTTTATTATAGCTATTTTTTAATTATCCTAACCGCTTTTTGTATAGTCCTTACATAATATGTAGTACCTTTACGACTTTTACGACTTTCTTTTATTTGTAGCTGGGGTGTTGTTAAATTTCGTTTTGTTGACCGCGGCCAGTTTTATAGCCAATGTAATAATGCAGCCCCTCATCACCATATATTACTTTTTACATTTGGGTGTGACTGTAGTATTGTAATACTTATTGGTTAATGTTGTACAGTTTAGAGTGTTTCAAGCTGGGTATTATATCTTTCATCTTTTCCCAATGGTCAGAAATAGCCCATGATGTTTTTTGCATATTGTGTTATTGTTTGTACCTGGTTTTTAGTAGTTCTGGTTTGAAGTGTATGTGCGTATCTTGGTGTCTTTCTACGTTGTATTTGAGGCAATTAGTAATGATGTAATGCAGAATTTCTGGAGTTTGACAATGTAGTTAATGCCAGGTTTGGAGCCGGGCCATTTCTACATATTTCTTTAGACATGAATATATCTCTGCTTGGTCATTTGTACCAACTATCTATACAGTGGAATTGTCCATTCACTACTATTTTGGTCCCCGAAGATTCTGATCCACTGTCCAATTCAACCAAAAGCATCTGTGTAAGATCCTGATATACGCATCGTAATATCCCTCCCCCATGTAAGTTTCTATCATTCCCAAATACATTAAACTTGGATTTCACCTAAATAGCTCAGAGATGGTGACCGAGTTATCAGTTCAGTCTCAGGGATAGCAACGATGTCAGCTTATACAACAACTTTAAAAGAAAGGAATTCCAATATTTCGTATTTTTGTTAATTGATCTTTTTTTCGGGTATTTAATGTTGTATTTTGGCTTGTATGAGGTGTTACCACTTCCTTCCCATCTTAAGAGATTAAAGATATGTTTATTGTGAATGGGTTGGTTATTTCACAAAAGGAGTCATACGATGAGTTGCTTATTCTTAGACCGTTTAGCGAAAATAGGAAGTGCAAATATTAGCTGTTCAGAAAGCAAGAAGGCGCGGCTATAATATTCCATTCGTTATTTGATTAGGAAAGACAACTTTTATCGTTGCTTACCTATAAAGAATATCGGTACTGTAGTGTACGTTATTTTATGACGCATGCGGTTTTGGATAAACTGCAAGCAATGATACGAATCCTTCAAGTTTAGTCAGTCTCTAATAACATACTTAAAGGGCTATATTTGTTTTGACATTGTCTTGTCCTTTGTTGAGGGTCCTGGACCATTCAAGGATTGGGAAAATCCAGTAGATGCATTAATGCACGACTTGGATTAACTTTGAAAGATCGAGTTTCACAAAAACATCAGTCTAACAAACGTGTTTCGTATAATGCAACAAACGTAAAGCCCTTTACTGGTGGCTTTCCAAACATGGCTGACAGGAAACAGTATCTATAATAGTTTATTTTTTTGTTTATAGCGTGCCAAAGCAAATGAATATTGCTAAGTTGTGTCGGTTCCTTGACCTGACCGGCTATTTGACTAATGGATATGAACATTTTGATGTGTAGAAAGCAATTTTATTTATAGTACCATTTGTGTATGCATTTATTAACACGGAGTCATTACAAAAGGCTATAACTTTATGAAATGCTGTCCAACATTTGTTTGTTTTTTCTCTTGGCCAAAAACAATCCGCAAACTGAGGTTCAGATAGATTTTTTTCAAGAGTTTTCAATATATTTTATTTTTAATTTTGAAATGACTTGCGAGTAATTACTGCCGAAATTCCCTAACTCATATTCCATGAACATAATCCAAATTCAACATGGACTGACTTCTAGTAAATGTGTTTATCGGCACATAAACCTTGTTTACGAGCGCAGAACAAAAATACAGATGTAATCTTTTGTTTCTCCACCGGTCTACGATTGATGCATTCTAGGGCAAACTGTTATTTAAGAAAAAAGCAAGGAAAAAAAAAACACTCCCGTACTGCTTTGTCAGTGTGTCACTTCAATGTCTTTTCTTAAGCGGATTTCGGGTACGATTTCTTTAACGCGAAGAGAAAATGAAAAGGCCTTTTATGCAATGCTTGTACCGTGTTCTAAACGTTAAACATATACATAAAGAGATTAGGAAATCACTATGCTTTGTAGTTTTCAATTTTAGCGACTCATTTTTAATATAGATAACCTACTGATGCTCCGCCAACGTTATATTTAGGACACATATGCAAGAGTAGGGTTTAAATGACATTTCAGACATTCTCATCGAATGAAACACTTTCGAGTTAGCCATGACCTATTCCCACTGAGGAGTTTTGAACACGTTCGTATCAACCTGTGGTTGTACCCCTGTCTGGCGCTAGCTCCCATGAATGACAAAACCGTTACATGGATCCACTTGATGATTCTCCTCCTCCCCTGCGTCCAGTGCAGCATCTTCTGTATGAGTTTGCAGACAGATACCCACAGTCTGATATATACTGACAAGACAAAAGTGATTCGCTATTAGATAAATACGGTCGACTATTATATAATACCATTAGAAACCACACAGTTTGGCAAATACAGTACTGTGAAAGAATTCACGTCTGTGGCTAATGCGGTAAGTAAATTACTAGACCAACCGTGCATGTGCTGCATCAACTGATATCATCAAAGACATTAAAACGCGCAGCGATGTCAGCGAAGATCACCGCTGTCAGAGAATTGTCTTCATCATTAATATTCAGGTTCCATCCATACTAGGTGACCTTGAGACGAAATACGAGAATATCTATAACAATGCAGAAGTGACGCAACTTACACTAATTACCGATTACCAGTAAGTATATTGTCGACGACAAAGAGCCAAACACCATAAAGGACATTATATGTGCATGACAAGTGGTTCAACGTTTTTGAATGAAAACGTAGAAGGGATGGTCGTGTAGTTACGGAACATTAGGGATAATTTGGTCAGATGTCATCTTGGGGAATATATTATCCGAGCATGGACTTCACATATTTGTTTCGGATCGGAAGATGAGCCTGTTTTTTTAGCAAAGCCCGATAAGAATTATGCATCACCATCAATAAAAAGTATGGCACGTAACATGGCCTTAAGATAGTACACTATCCTGTTGACTTACGCTGTGTTTCTGGGATATCAGCACAGATAAAGCAGAAAATAATAAAAACTCGATATAAGCAAAAAGAATGAATCAGCCAGAAATTCAACTAGAGGCTTAAAGTTTCCGTATATACATAAAATTCAATGGCATTGGGGCGCAATCGATGTACAGGTGTATGCCTTGGAAAACGAGAAGTTTGCAAACAGAAAATGTCATAATGAATATTGTAAATACTTGCTTGCACTATGTGTCGTTCCGTTTGCTCGTCTCTGTCTTAAATGTGGCATCGGAGTCTAGTCGAGTAATCAATTTTGCCGACCATGTGGATCTGTCAGCGAGTATTATCGCGATCGGCAACAAAGACTTTCCAACACGTCTGTGATCCTAAAAACCCAAGGATCAACGCAATTGCTGTTTATGATTCTGATATTGCAAGAGTCTTTAATAAATAATCAGTTTATACACATTTGATTATATAAGGATATGCCAACTCTAAATCAACTCAAGCGATTTACGCGAGACCATGTAATAAAAAATACCAAGTGGTGTAACAAAAGGAAGGTATGCTTGCACAATTAGGACTCCCTCCATGTGAGCCACTGCTGGCTGTGAGACAGATTCCATTGTACAATTCATGGCTAGTTGTAACAATAGCGCCAACTATGAATCAACTCAAGCAACCAACACAAAAACATGGAATAAGGATGTAGAGAGGTATACAAAGGGACATATTCTTACGCTAAAAGGACTTCATCTAAATGAACCGCATCCAACCATGAGAGCTTCATGCAACAGCAGAACAGTTACGTATCAATATTCCTTCACGGACCAGTCTGATGAAATTGCCTGTGTCATCGATGAGCAAAACCGTCTACGGATCTCGGCATATTTTTTTCCGTCAAGGTTGTCGTTTATGGTCGTAAAGTATCCAACATTTTAGGGTGTTCCCCTTGTGATTTTGAAACGTGACGATACTGAGGCAACCAATAATGAAACTAACAAATGCTTTTAAGCGAACATAGAAAAGTTTGATAAATATACCCAAATAGTTTCAGGATGGACTTTGGATATATGCTGGAAGCTAATGTTAAGGTTTTCACGTACAAGCCTTTTCAAAGGCTAAGTTATATTCCCATACCAGTTTGTACTCCACCGTGGCCAAAAGTATGTGAAAAGTAGTCACAGACGTTTCAAAATTGGGTAACCTGTTTGCGATCATACATATCTGCCTTGAAAATACAAACAGTATGCACATATGTATCACCCAAAAGCTGCTTGATGACCGTTAATTTAACTGTGGGGAAGTTATTGAGAAGCATCAGCGTACGTTCATGTCAGAACTGGTAAGAATATATTGAAATTCAAGTATTGCAACAGAAGATGTAAGCACCTCATGTCATTTACGTAGACATCGAATGCCTAGATATTCCTGTGGAAACTTCGTTTGCTGACGCCATAATGTTTCCGTCAAATGCAAACCAAATTTTTGTACAAGTCCTACAGAGCAAGTGAGATGCCAATATTATGTTGCGGTAAGCACTCGATGGAAGTGTTTATTAAATCACTCAAGGTAACAGCTAAATAGATCCGACACCTCTCGCGGAAACATGATTATGACATGTGATGTAATTCGCGAGTTTTCCGTGGCACCACATTGTTTGATCAGCGAACGTGCTTTTTGTTTCACTAATGAAAATGTTTGATTACTACCACATCATTGGCGATTAAAGAGGAGCTGTACCCAGTGAATGCAATCTACAGTTGGAAATTTATCCAGTAAAACCAATATTCCGGTTGTGCTTCATAACCGGCGTGGGTATGATGGTTACTTAATCATACAAGCAATCGCATTCTCATGGACTGCAATAATAAACGTCACTCTCAAGAACATGGAAAATGCATGCCATTTTAGCCGGGCCAAATGTTATTTATTGGCTTGCTGAAATTCTCAATTCTAGTCTGGATAAACTCGTCAACACCTTCGTCGCAGGAGGAGACTATCGGTTCACGACTGCTCTTCGATACCGATTGTGAAAGTATTAGGCTCGGCTTATTAATCTGCAAAGTAACACATCCTACGAGCATATAAATGATTTGGAAAATATTATGAAACCCAAATGCCATTAACTGAGGCCTTATCTTCATCGGTGTTCCGCAAAGGCATTTCGCCAAGAATTACACGCACTCAAATAACGTCTGTCCGGTGTTGTTTTGTAGAAATCTCGGTGACTACCACGATTTGTGTTTGCGCCCCGATATACTGCTTATCGAGGATGTCTTTGGGGCTTTTTGCCATATTGTCATATGTGTGTACGAGCTTGACCACACGCATTACTTCCGATAGCTCGGAGTGGCTTGGGATGTGTTGCTAGCGAAAACAAAGATTGATTGATGGAGCTGGAACTGTTTAATGTCATTAACAAACATTTGGTTTTTCCAGATATCCTTATTTATTCATCGTTTTCAGTTCATGTGGTTACAAAAGCAGCTACATTAGGGGCCGTCGGAACTGCTTCCCTGATGGTCTGAAAATGGTGGTTGGTGGACGCAGCAGTGTTTGAGCAGGTTGGAGAGCATGCTAACGTCGATGTTGATATTGTGCTGCTTCTCAAGCAATATATGTGTGAGAACGGCGTTTCCAGACAGTCATATACACTCCAAATTAGCAGTAATCTACGCGAGAGCCATATTACAATTTGCCTTTGGGTCCACTCTGATATACCATTACTAAATCGAGGCCAGAATGGAGCCAACGTCCATGGACGAGCAAACACCCGGTCACTGGAAGCTACATCACCGTCGGGAATGAAAACATCTAGAGACTTTGTTTCTGCCAAGAAGAAGTGAGATTGACCGAAACATCCACCGCGATGGAATTCTCTGCTAATTATATTGAACCAAAATTAACTCGGCCAGGAAATGAAAGACCTTGACTGGTATTCACCAAAGACGCACTTGTCCCCGTGACAGCTCTTGGGCAGCAGAATTAATAGAACTTTGAAGACACCAATCAGTTGAGTAATTTACATAGTTTTAGGTGAATGTAGTTGCATGCCCCTGGAGTTCTCAATTGACGGAGACATAAATATTCCACCGGAAGATTTTTTTGATGATTGCATGGCATTTGTACTTCTGGAGAAAAAATCTTTGTAGGAAATTTGTGAGCCACTTGTACCCAAAATATGCTAGAATTTCAAGCAAAAAATACTTTGCGTTGAGAGTTTAATTAGAAGAACAAGATGAAGCCGCATTCGGATTGAATTTTTGACGAAGACACTAAAAACAGTTTCATGTACGAGGTGTTTCCTTATAATGGAAATGATCGATGAACGAATCTGGCGCCATAGTTGTGCGTATTAAATTTTAACAATAAATTATACAAAATGATTAAAACCGAGTGCAACAATAGATACAAAGAAATATCTGCGTAAATGTTACTGATCGTAAGATGTCTCTTCAACTAGCAATCAAACAAGACTGGACGAACGGACCTTTTATGATTGATACACGATTCTATTACCATCAATGACCAGTACATATAATTCATAAACAAGTAATAACAATGTAAGTCTCTGTCACCAAGGGTGGCCAAAGTGTGAGGTTTATAAACAAAAATATGAAAAATGTAAGATTCTGTCACCAAGAGTGAACATTGTATAGAATTTGTACGGTATTATGAATGATGTATGCTTTGTCCATAGGTAAGATGCGTGTATTATTTTTTCGCTTATTTGGCGATATTGAATGATTGATTTCACTCATATAGTGAGAATGGATAAAACTGATTCAGAAATGAAAAGTATATATCACATGGCGTCCAGTTAATAATATAAACAGCTTATCGCTCAATCATCAATGATCAAGGACACACCTCCCAAGGCAAGCTTCTCCCAGTCTACCAAATAATCTCACGAGACCCTCCTTATTCCATGTAGACCCGCTGGTCCCTAACCTTTGGTTCCTCGCTTCGAATAAACCAATACCGTTGTCTGAACCAGATTTACCATCATCCGAATGACACTAAATCCCATCAAAACAACTAAATCTTCGAATGCAATTTACATTACTACTGTGCAAAATTACTATTTTAATACCCACTTTCGTACATGAATCTGTGTCTGACAAGAATAATTTCACTGAATTATTAGAACTTGAACATTATTCATCCTTTAATGCATACAACTGTTAACTGGATTCACTTTGTATGTTCCATTATAAAAATTATTAACTTGAAACAGACTATTCTGATAACATGGCGTTATATGAAGAGTGTGACTATATGTACAAGAATAAATGCCCAAATAATCAGTATATGAAATAATTCTATCACATAAAACCGATAGCAAGAAAGAATTTTTATTTCATATATCTCTATAGTTGAAGATTGCCCCCGTAAAATGGACAACGTGTTTATTATGATTGCACAGAGAGAATTAACTACATAAGTACCCTGGCTGTAGCTAAAAAACATAGCCAGAAAACTCGAGGTAATCGGGCTTCTCGTTGCTGGAACTAGCTTGTGCAGCCAGGAATAAAGCGAAATCAGAGGTTTGCAATAGCTTATATTAACATTAAACCATCCTCGGGTAACGATGTAAGCGGAAACAAAGCCTGAATATATTTTCTTTAATATAGTATATGCACTGATATTAAGTGCATATGATTCACTGTAATGCTACCGACGCAAGAAAATAATTGAAGTTGAACTGCTGCGAGATGAAATCGTCAAGAAAACCGTTTGACTCGTGAAACATAAACGCATGTGCATTGCCTATGATGCTATATGCGGACCTGCTGTGGTAACAACCGTTGACCTCGATGTGGCAGAACTTGTGGCTATGGCATCTATCACATATATACCAATAGGGTCTGTTAATGAGTTATATCAGTAGCCACTGGCTACGTGTCCATTCCAAAATTCTCTCTTCAGCACAAAGCAGCCTCGACACATTTGCGAATTTGTATTTGGTGGCCATCGAAAAGAAATGAATACCTCGATGGAGATCGAGACGTTATTGTTCAGAATGGAAAATTACCGAAGACTGCGCGAAAATGCAAAATTGTAAGGTCTCAAAATGCCCATTAAGTCTATGGTGCATGAATTATACGTTGTTTTCTATCAAGCAACAATGATTATGTCTGTTTGCAGTGAAAAAATGGCTCTTGTTTATTGCTCAGACTTTATAACAAATTTAAAGGTCAAAGACGATCAAATTTAGTTTTATTTGAAATCGACAAGAACGACGATGGCAATGTAGATTTTAATTCATTGTATCAATTTTATTTTATGTAACGCTTCGTAAAATTAGATTATCTACTGAAAAATAAGATCCTTTTTTGCGTTTTCAAGCTAGGCGATAATCATATATAATCATTATATTAAAAAACTAGACTTTTATTTTGACATGAAACATTTATTTTTGGATAGTGATTTTCACAGTTTGGTTGTACTGATACAATTGTAAAAATTGTAACAGACCAATTCTGGTCAAAATCACAGAATAATCGTTTGGAGAGAGTGTTTATTTAAAACAGCTTTGGGGGACTACTTCCTTGATATTATACTGCAGTATAAGCGTGTAACTTAACTCTAGATTAATAACAATACAACTAGTCTAGACAAAGAAGCCTTCTTAAAGCTATTTCCATTCAATTAACTGTACGTTGTGTTTAGTGACCACAACCCCCTCACTTTCATCGGTAATATTCAGATACATACGAAACATGCTAATGGATTCTTTTCTAATATAGTAAAAACTTAGTCCAACTCTGGTAAATACTTAGCTAGTAATTCCAAACTTGGTAATCCGGTTATACCAGGCTGTAATGACTATCCAGGAACTTTGCACGAATTGCTTACCTTATGTGGCGTGATAACGGTAAACCTCGTCATGGTCCACTCAGTAACAAAATGCCCGAACTAGAACTCACTGTACGCATGCTCTTATAATAGATTATATAAGATGTGTCATGTATATTTAATTTAATTATTTGTTTGTTAAGTTTTTTAATTTTTAATTCTTGGATTAATTTTGGATTTGATTCGTAAATCCAGATGTTCTTTTTTCATTTTTATTTTGATTTTCTAGGGAAATAAATTATTTGTCAAATTTTACAACGCATGTTGTCTTCACTTTTTCCTGTTACAGATTGTACGAGCCTAGACACGTAACAGAGGAAAGAATTAAAACAGCAGAAACCCTTACAAATTTGACCAGCGTGAATTTTGGGAGCAAGTTAAACAAAATAATACGATAGCTTTCAAGAGGCAACCAATTTGTATTGATAGGAACCATGTGGACAAATAATTTGAATTGAATAAGGAACATATTCTTTCTGTATTCAGACAACCGTTCTAGTCGTATTGAACTAATCACTTCTGTAAGATTATATTATCTGAGGTTCAACGTGTTATAGCTAAAGAAAAAAGACCCCAGAATCTGATTTTTTCTTACACGAACAACAATTTAAATTTTCAGATAGTAGATTTCGTTTTCTTTTGATGACTTTATTTAATTGCATGTTTGTCACAAAGGTTACAATTAACCGCTTCTGAAAAGTAAAATTAGTAACCTGACGGACAAAGATAATTATAGACCTATATCTCTTACAACTATTTTTTTTAAAAATTGAATGTATTACATAACAATAATGTGAAGTCACAATCTACGAGAATCAGTTTGTTTTTTAAAAAACAACAAACAACATTCAAAAGAATTATATTTATATGACTTCAAGGAAACTAAACTATTATGTAGAACATGGCAGCTCCGTATTAGTTTGTTTTTAGACGCTAGCAAGACATATGATAAAGTCAGTAACTGGACTCGTAAAAATTGTCTTGTCTTGTATTGTTCTTGTCTTGTTCTTGTCTTGTCTTGTCTTGTCTTGTCTCATCTCATCCTACCTTTTCGACACGGGGTGTATGGGGTTGTTGCTGTTTTTTTTATTTGTTTATCTTTTCATGATATATGAACGTATAATGATCCAGAGTAATCCAACCAATCTAAAAGAGACCGTATAATATTCATATCTATCTAGTTTTGCATTTTGTGATCTTTTGATTCATTCTCTCTCTCTCTCTCTCTCTCTCTCTCTCTCT